>CM046045.1:9827490-10124363 GCA_025215565.1 Flaveria ramosissima
TTTTTATATTTGAGATCGTGGTGGATTCCTCGTGTAAAGCGCTCAGGAAAAAACTTGTTTTTATACGTATGGCAGGACAAGTTTATCATAATCAACTTTCTTTTATTTAAAGAAACCTAAAGATAATTATCCATACTAACCGATGGGACTCGTAAGTTTTCTCATACTTAATGTCGTAATTTAGAGTTGTAAATTTTCAAACATTGATAAACCTCGATGATATTAGTTTTAATAAAGTAAATTTATTTGTATAAGAAACAAAATGTAAAATAAATAAAAAAAGCCTAGAAAAAAAAGGACATGAAAAACAAAAAAAAAGTTAATAAACCTTTAGACCATGTATAATGGGGCATTAAACCCATACATAAAGTCACATAATGCACCCATCACCATTATGATGGGGCGTTATGTTTAAAGAAAACCTCCCAAACGTTATTATTATAACGTCAGAAATCATCAAATCTATAATGATGAAAGAGGATTAGATGGTTTTATCCATTACATCTATTTAAATCTATAATGCTCATGCTAAAATAGCATCCATATGATAAAAAATGCTCATTAAAGGCTTTAACCATGGTATTTGGAAAAGTTACCTTAACCCTCGAACCTAGGTGGAAGGAAATAAGATTCTAACGTTTATGCCAATGGACCAACCCTCTATTTGGTTTTACCATCAATATATTCCCATATACATACATTAAAATTTGTGGAAAATTTTATAACTTTTTTTTGATTATTTGGTTGATTGCAAGAAGACACGTGGATTGGCGGTCCAATTGAAAAAAACAACACGTCAACGACGGTGTGACACTATTCTTAATATTTCACAAACCATATAGATATATAACCATCCCGATATACAATGAAGATGTCTTGAGTGGATTTGTAGGATGGTCTAAAAACCAAAATATATTAATTGTGACAATTTTTTATTCTATGCTTTTCATACTTGATAAAAATAATAAACTTCACGGCTCCTTGAGGTTTGGTTTAAATATCATGGTTCCTTCAAAAATTTTAAAATTGTTATTTTAATTCTTGAGATATGTATTTTGTCTCAATTAGCTTCAACTCACTAACATCGTTAGATAAGTCTAATTAAATGGAAGGGTATTTTAGTTTTTTCACTTATAAAAACTAATTATGTAATTAGAAATAAATGGAGGGATTTATTGCATAAATTACTTAAATTATTAGGTCACCCTTCTTCACCCCTAACCTCCCATCTCCCTCCTCCTGCCACCACCACCAGCACTACCAACCACCACCTTCATCATCATCCATCTGAAGTGATTATGGGTTTGGTTTTGGGTCTAGTTTAATAATGGGCTTCAGCCCACGTTTGCTTGGGTAGTCTGTCTTATGTTTTGCATGGGCTCATGTAGTTAGTTTACGTATGATTTAGTCTTCCGAGTCTTTTGTTATTTGTTAGTGGTAATCGTGTCCTTGGTTGTTAGTGGTAATCGTGTCCTTTATTTCAACAAGTAGTTGGAGTTTGTATGCTATTAAAGCACTTTGATTGATGAATGAAGTTATCAGAAAATTGCAGCAAAAGCTTGTAATACCTTTTAAGTGGTATCAGAGCATAAAATCCTGAGAGAGGGTAAGGAAATCAGCCGTGATGGTAGAGGAGGTAACGCAATTTCAAGGTCCCAGCATACCCAAGTTTGACGGCGACTATGATCACTGGAAAATGGTGATGGAGAATCTTTTGAGATCAAAAGAATACTGGAAGGTAGTCGATGAAGGGTATACAGAAATCAAGGCAGGTGAGCAAGCCACGGCGACTCAGCAGAAGAACTTTGAAGAGAACAAGTTAAAGGATATAAAGGCGAGAAACTACTTGTTCCAGTCCATTGACAAGCAGATCCTGAAGACGATGACACAGAAGGAAACATCAAAACAAATTTAGGACGCCATGAAGAACAAATACCAAGGAAATGCAAGAGTTAAAAGAGCACAACTACAAAGACTAAGACGAGACTTTGAAACATTAGTGATGAAAGATGGATAAGGAGTGACAGAATACTTTGGTAGAGTGATGACTCTTGCAAACGACATGAGGAATTTTGGAGAAGACATGTCGGAAGTAAAGGTGGTAGAGAAGATTCTTCGATCACTATCTGAAAGTTTCAATTATGTGGTATGTTCAATCGAAGAATCAAAAGACATTGACAAGCTATCCGTAGATGAATTGCAAAGCTCTATGCTAGTACATGAACAAAAGTTAAACAGGAGACCCGGTGATGATCAAGCATTGACAATGGAACAAGACTTTGGCGGAAGAGGTAGAGGTCGCCGACGAGGCTCGCCCACTAAAGGACGTGGAAGAGGAAGAGGTCGAGCCAGAATAGATTTTGACAAATCAAACATCGAATGTAATAAATGTCACCAACTTGGACATTTTGCATATGAATGTAGTCATGGAGAGAAGACTGTAAACTATGCAGAGTTTGATGAAGGAGAAGATCTACTCCTTATGACTTATTCCGCGGTCACCAACTACTCAAAAACCGGAATATGGTTCTTGGATTCAGCATGCTCAAACCATATGACGGGAACTAAAGAGTGGTTTGTGAACTTGGATGAGACCTTCAAACATATTGTAAAGTTGGGAAACGATCTACGCTTGAATGTGAAAGGAATTGGAGATGTGCGGTTTGAGTCGAAGGCATTAACCAGGTCATAACTCGTGTGTACTACGTTCCTGAAATTACTTCAAACCTCCTAAGCATAGGGCAGCTACAAGAGAAGAACTTGACAATAGTGATCAAGCAGGGGTTTGCAAGGTGTATCACCCTCAACGCGGGGTAATAGTCACGTGCAACATGACAAGGAACCGTATGTTTCTTGTGAAGGCCACAATGAAAGCGGATGCGCAAAAGTGTTTCAAAGTAGATGAAGAGGAAAGCGACCAACTCTGGCATAGGAGACTTGGGCACGTGAACAACAAATCCTTGAGAACTATGGTGTATAAGCAAATGGTGAATGGGCTACCACGCGTGCCACAATCAAGCAAAACTTATGAAGTTTGTAACTCTGGGGAAACAACAGAGAGAAAACATCCCAAAGAAAAGTACCTAGAGAGCTACCAACAAACTTCAACTAATACACACGGATCTGTGCGGCCCAATTGAACCCGAATGATTAAGCGGAAAAGGTATGTTATGGTGTTAATTGATGATTACTCAAGGAAGGGATGGGTGTATTTTTTAACTAAGAAAAGTGAAGATTTTGAAACTTTCAATCGGTTCAAATCTAAGGTTGAAAATGAAACGGGGTTAACAATCAAAGGGTAAGAAATGATGAGGTGGTGAGTTCACTTCAAGTAATTTTAATGAATTTTGTGACAAACATGGAATCAAGAGACAACTGACCACTTCCTACACCCCTCAACAGAACGGGGTTGCAGAACGTCGAAACCGTACTCTGATGAATATGGTCAGGTGTCTATTGATTGAAAGTGAACTCCCCAAGTGTTTTTGGTCTGAAGCAGCGAATTGGGCATGTCACATTATTAACCGATGTGCCACCACATCTTTGGAAGATAAGGTCCCTGAAGAAGTGTGGTCAAGTAAGAGACCCAATGTAAATTACTTTAAAATATTTGGTTGTATTGGGTATGTGCTTGTACCATCACAATTAAGAACCAAGTTAGAAAACAAAAGTCAAAAGTGTGTATTTCTGGGAATAAGTGCCGAATCAAAAGCATACAGGATGTTTGATCCTGTACAACAAAAGGTTCTAATTAGTAAAGATGTGGGTTTTGAGGAAAGTGAAAAGTGGAGTTGGAACAAAGATGTATTCGGAAGCAGTGAGTTGCTTATTCCTGATGGTGACTTGTCATGTGAAGAGGGACCCACACATGCTACCCAACAGGAGACATCCAACAACAATGAAGTGACCCCACAAGGAGATTATCCTACCAACTTTGAAGCTACTAACACCTTTTATTGGAACAAGGAATGCAGCAGAAAGTACAACAGAAAGAAGAGAAAATAGTGATTCCCAACACACTCCACACAACTCAACCTGCAGATCCATAAGAGAAGTGGGAGAGACCTCGATGCCAAGTAAGAGAACAAGGGCTGCTCCAGGTTGGCTTCATGAGTATGAAAGTGGGGAAGGGTTGTCTGAAGAAGAGGCTGAATTTGTCATGTATAGCGTAACCGGTGACCCAACAACTTTTGAGGAAGCTGCCAAGGATTCAAAGTGGGTAAAAGCCATGGAAAGTGAAATGAATTCAATCCAACAGAACCACACATGGGAGTTAGTTGAAGCACCGGTTGGAGTAAAACCCATAGGCGTAAAGTGGTTGTTCAAAACAAAGTTGAACGAGAAGGGAGAAGTAGACAAGTACAAGGCTCGGCTGGTAGTTAAAGGTTATGCACAAAAGAAGGGAGTAGATTATGATGAAATATATGCACCTGTAGCTCGGTGGGATACGGTTCGAAGCATATTGGCATTGGCAGCTCAAAAGAATTGGATCATATATCAGCTTGACGTGAAATGTGCATTCCTGAATGGTGAACTTAAGGAGAAAGTATACATCGAACAACCACAAGGTTTCGTGAAGAAAGGTGAAGAGCTCAAAGTTTGCAGACTGAAGAGAGCTCTCTATGGTTTAAAGCAAGCTCCAAGGGCTTGGTTTAAGCGCATAGAAGGCTATTTCTTAAGGGAAGGGTTTGAGAAAAGTCAGTACGATCACACTCTTTTCATCAAGAAAGGATCAAAAGGGATGGTTATAGTAAGTTTATACGTGGATGACCTGATATACACCGGGAATGACAAAGCGTTGTGTGAAAGCTTCAAAGTATCTATGATGCATGAATTTGAGATGACCGATTTGGGAAAGATGAAATATTTTATGGGTGTAGAGATTAATCAAGCATCAATGGAATAAGCATGAGTCAGAAGAAGTATGCCAAGGAGATACTTGAAAGGTTTAATATGTGGGAAGCAAACGGAGTAAAGAACCCAATAGTACCAGGTACCGTGGTTATGAAAGCAGGTATGGGTAGTAAAGTGAATGAAGCGGAGTATAAAAGCTTGGTAGGCAGCCTCATGTATCTAACTGTCACTCGACCAGATTTAATGTATGCAGTGTGCTTCATTTCTAGATTCATGTGTGATCCTAGAGATGAACATATGCAATTGGGAAAAAGGATCTTGAGATATGTGAAGGAGACTTATGGGTATGGTTTGTTCTATGAACGATATGTGGGTACCAAGCTACAAGTGTTCACAGACAGTGATTATGCTAGAGACGTGGAAGACAGAAAATGCACTTCAGGGTTTGTATGCATTTTGAGCAATGCAGCCATATGTTGGAGTTCCAGAAAGCAAGAGATAGTTACTCTCTCATCAACCGAAGCAGAGTATGTGGCTGCTACATCTTGTGCCTGTCATTGTGTTTGGTTGAAGGGATTACTAGAAGAAATAAGCAATGAGATGGTAGGGACAGTGGAAATCCTATGTGATAATAGCTCTACGATCAAACTTTCAAAAAACCCGGTGTTACATAGGCGCACTAAGCATATAGATGTTCGGTTCCATTATTTGAGAGACTTGGTAAATGATGGAAAGGTTCAGTTACTGTTTTGCTCTACAAAGGAACAAGTTGCTGATGTGATGACAAAGCCTGTTAAATTGAATGTGTTTGAGAAAATGAGAAGGTTGCTTGGGGTTCGAGACTTAGAAGTTTAAACTGAAGAGTGAACTCTTTTCAGTTTAAGGGAAGGTTTGAAGTGATTATGGGTTTGGTTTTGGGTCTAGTTTAATAATGGGCTTCAGCCCATGTTTGCTTAGGTAGTCTATCTTATGTTTTGCATGGGCTCATGCAGTTAGTTTACGTATGATTTAGTCTTCCGAGTCTTTTGTTATTTGTAGTTGGAGTCTGTATGCTATTAATAGCACTTTGATTGATGAATGAAGTTATCAGAAAATTGCAGCAAAAGCTTGTGATACCTTTTACCATCACCATCATCATGCACCATTATCCACTCATCTTCATCTTCCACACACTATCAATCATTCATCTTCGTCTTTAAGCTCCTGACACCACCATCCAACGTCGTCGTCTTCGTCAATGACCACCATCACCACCACAACCACTCCATTCTCCACCTTCATGACCACCACCTTCACGACCACCACTCCTTATCGCACCACCAGTGCCTCCATCGCACCACCACCACACCCATTAGAATCCATATCAGCCCAACCACCTCCCTTTGTTACACCCAAAAATCAGCCTCCATCACGCACTAACATCATACCTATCCAAACACCAAACAACAAACCCTAATCCTGTGAACCAATCGCGTCTAAATATTGCCTCTACCAACCCTGGTGGAGATCGGGAAAATCAAACCATGAAAATAGATCCATAAGTTGTTCATGGTGGTGAATGGATGCTTAGATCCAGTTGTGGGGGTTGATGTCGCAGAACGAAAGGCGGGGTTCTTAGATCTGGTTCGATTTGGTAGAGTTCGGGAGGAAATTATGGTGGCGGACCTGGCGGTGGGAAAAGGTACCTAGTTTCTGTTATGGAGGTCCGATCTATGGCAGAGAAAATATGAGGGTCGCGCTTGTGGTGGTGGCGGCGATGTTGGTGGTGTTGGTGGCGGTGGTATTAGTGGATAGGGAAGAAAGAGGAGATGATGATGTCTAAATGTATATTATAATAATGTATACACTAGTCCTTTTATTAGTTTGAGTTACACAAATGATCCTTAAATATGAAAATATTAAAATTCCCTTCCATTCTAATAAAATTATCTAACAATGTTAGTGGGTTTGAGCTAACCAAGACAAAATACATATTTTAGTAAGTAAAATCATAATTTTGAAACCTTTGGAGAAAAACCGTTATTTCAACCAAACCATAAGGAGCAAAAGTGAATATATTACTAAACTCATGTTAAAAAATTAGGTCTTAAATTGTAGATAAGTGAATCTATGGTCATGTATCTTGTTTTGCTTTTATATCTTATTTTATTCCATCTAAACATGTTAAAAATCAGGTTTAATATGAATACGTGTATCAGCTTTTATTCGCCTCATTAAGAAAGCGTATGTTCAAATGGTAGCATTCAACACATATGCGACAAAGACTCAAGTAGTTCCTATTTTATTCGTTTGCCTTTGTATTTAACGCATAAGAATTTTCATATGCATTAAGTTTAGTCACATTTAAAAATATTTCATATATATATATTATATATATATATATATATATATATATATATGTATATGTATATGTATATATATATATACATATATGTAAATATATATATGTATATGTATCAATATATATATATATAATATACATAATATATACATATATATATCTATATATATATATAATACATATATATATATATATATATACATATATGTATATGTATGTATGTATATATATGTATGTTATATATGTATGTATTATATGATGTATGATAATTATATATATATGTATATATATATGTATGTAATCTATGATATATATATATGTCTGTATCTATCTATGTATGTATATATATATGTATCTATATATCTATATATGTATGTCTATATATATATCTATATATATGTATGTCTATATTATGTATGTATATATACATATATATGTATGTATATATATATATATACATATATATATACATACATATATACATACATATATATATACATATATATATACATATATATATAGGGGAGGGTTCCATTGAAAACCATGTTATAAATGAAAACCATAAAACCAAGGGTTACATATATCTAAGTACATGTTACAAAGTATACAACTAATAGTTACGTATATGTAGGGGTTATGTATATGTACGTACGTGTTAACAAGTGTACAACTAAAAGTTACGTACATATAACTCATACAAGTTACGTATACGTAAGTCGTTTCGTCATCATTGTCATTCCTTGGAGTTTAAAACTAAATAATATATAATGAATTCAAAAAATAAAGTTGAATTTTACTTCAATATACTTTAAACAAGAAAATGTCGAATCAATTATAAATTTTGTGATTGGAAAGTGGGGGGTTTCACGGTTTTCATTTAAAACATGGTTTTCATTTGATCTCTCCCTATATATATATATATATATATATATATATATATATATATATATATATAAGATATATATAGATATAATAGATATATTATATAATATATATATATATATAGATATATGTATATATGTATTATATACTATATATATATGTATATATATATGTATATAGATATATATATATACATAGATATATATATATATATATATATATATATATATATATATATATATATATATATATATATATAGGGTCAGGATCTTTTCAGGACTCTTAAAGATCGCGAAAACTACAAGAACTAATATTAACCATTGATTTATAAATATTTTATTATATATTTATTTTATAACAAAGGGTATAAAAGTATTTTTACTTTTGATTCTCTCTTTCCTCCTTAATTATAGCACTTTCTTTTTTCTTTTTCATATTCTATTTGAACCACATTTCTTCTCCATATATCCTTAAACCCTCTCTTTCACTAACTGCCGACACCAACACACCATTAGAATAGCCCCATAATCGCCACTGAAAATGCTCTTTGCTCCTTTCTCATTGCTAGATAGCGCCGCACACAACCACTCGACCACAATCTAACATCATCACACCTTTCCGGTTCTTTTATTTTGATAAACCACAAATACGCGAAAACCGACAATATGGTGAAATCAACTCACTTAAATATCACAGGTATTAGCTTTTTAAACTTAAACTGTAACAAAGATGTGATTAAAAGATTAAGAATTTAAGTTAGTCTTTGTGATGCAAAGCGAATTTGTTAACAAGCTAGTTAGTTTAACTTTGCTAGAATTCGCAGATCTGATGGAGGTTATGAGGAGGAAAATGGGCATAAATGAGATGTCGATAATGGCGGTGTTGATGCCCGGGATGGGGTTAAGAACTAGAGTAAAAGGCGACGAGAGCGGTGGTTTGGCGAAAAGAGGACAAGAGACTGTGCCATAGAAATCAATGAAACATCGAGTGGGTTTAATTTGAACTTGGATCAAAGATTATATTATCAATTTAACAGTGTTTGATTTTTTGATTTGTAATTTGCAGCGAATGGAGGAGAAGAACCACGGAGATGAAAGAAGTGAGAATTTTGTATCATAATTTAAATTACTAGATTTTTGTTTTAATACTATTCATTACAGGAAATCACATAAAGGGAATCACCATTTGAACTGAATAAACGACCAATTTGATTCCATACATGAAAAATGAAGTTAAACGTGTGTAATTAGCTAATTTACATAGAAATAATTAATATACACTACCTAGTTGACACATATGTAAAACAATGTTAAACATATATAATTGTTTATTTACATGTATGTAAATAATTAATATACATGTATGTGAATAGGAAATTTAAATTATGAGGCGTGTTTATTATCTTTTGATTCATCTGTTTAGCACCACATGCTTCTTTCTCATCTTTCTCCATTTAATACAACTTTTATGAACATTGTTTCAGGTTTTGTATCTATTTGAGACGGTTGTATTACATTGAAAATATTGTGAAATTAAACGAAAACGAAGAAATCAATTAAAAATGCATATTTGTATGTTAATGTCTATTTAATTTTTAGATATTTTGAATGTGCACATGCGTACATATTCATATATTTTAGTTCATCAGACATAAAAATTTATATTATATTCATAAAGTAATTTCATACATATATGTAATTTTTGTATTGATTATATTTTCATATGATTTGCATTTATGTAAATAGTTTATTTTTGTATACCCTTTTTTATACATGAATATATATATGTAACTCCTGAATTGGTATTGGTTGCTATATTTTTATACATGCTTACATATATGTAAAATCATTAAGGAGTTTGAACTATAATAAGTAAATACATTAACTTTACCAAAAGGAGAGAGAATTATATAATTGATCAATTAATTGGAGATAGAAATAATTTTGCAGGTTACTAATATACCCTTTTACCTAAATTAAACTTATTAAATAACATAATAATTTACATTATAAACCTTTATCAATCACAACCATTGATCAAAACAATCGATGGTTAATATTAGTTCTGCGAGTTCTCATTTAATAGTGAGTTTTGTAAAGAACCTAACCCTATATATATATATATAATATATATATAATATATATAATATATATATATATAATGTATATATAATATATATATATATATGTATTATATATATATATATTATATATATATATATATATATATATATATATATATATATATATATATATATATATATAAGAGAGAGGTGTTGTTATGCACCATTGTTTTTTATTAATGAAGGTAATTTAAAATTAATAAAGATTTAAGAGCATTCATAGTGAATTCCCTATAAATATGTGAAAAATAGTTATGAGTTGTTATAAGTGGAGGAAATAGAAAAATTAATGATAATTCAACAATAATCACAAGAGAGAGAATATGGAGAGAGAAACTTATTAATTCCATTCATCAACTACCTATTTACTATTATAAAGTTAGGAATTATAATCCAACTACAATCACAATCTATAGGGATATAGATAAGTTTATGATAGGGATAAATATGTTGATATATATAACACCCCCCCCCTTTAAATATTATCATGTATTATACACTATTGATATTATACTTTGAGATAATATTAGTTTGATACTTCTGGACCCAAATGACTATACTAATACTTCACAATTAGTTTAACTGGCTCATTAAAACTTTACTAAGAAAATCCAATAGGGGGAAAACTTAGTTAAGAAAAAAGAGTACATAATTTATAATACCCCCCCTGAATTTAACATATATCTTTTGGTTTGTGAAGTTCAATCTATGTAGAATTTGTAGCTTCTTTCAATCAACACTAGTCTGCACTTTTATTGATATAATTTTATCACATAACATTGTTAATGTTTAATTTCTTTCTCTTCATGTACTGGCAGAGTTTGAACATTTCTGTAGGGGGGCGGAGGCAAAATTAATATTTTAGGGTGGGTGAACTTGAGTTTATATAAAAATTTATACTACCGAGCCAAAAATTTACACTACTGGACTAAAGTTTCCTACAAAATGTCAATACAGAGTGTGATTGAGTTTTATGTTGGTCTATAAAGATTCCTACAAAATATCAATACATTCTTTGATACACTTCGTAATGTTGTCTCGTTATAAACCTTGCTAGGAAGACCAGTGGGACAAAACCATAGCCAATGAAAAGAGTACAACATACATCATATATAATTAACAACATATTTAGGATGATCTTAAATCGGCACTTCGAACCATATAGTAAACTGATTCTACTAGATCAGTTATGTTGCCTAATTAAAAACCTTCCTACGAAAACCCAATGGGAGAAAAACTTCATAAAGGGAAAATTAATGCAATATGTTGGATTAGAAGTATATTTCGCTAGCACATGTGCTAAAAAGTGTGATCCATGCCTTTGATATTTACGAGAGACACTTGGTCACTACTCACGTTCATGTATGGTACTTCTGCACAACTGTAAGTGTGCTTAACATATTAACATTGTTCAAATGAAATGTGATAACAACTTTCTAGTTGTAGATTGATAGAAATATTCATATCACATATACTCAAAATGCAGGTTGAGAAATAATTAAGTTATGCAAAACACATAAGTTGAATCTATCAAACTTGTACCTTAAATTAGTTACTAGGTTGATTATACCACATAGAACTATGTTGTTTGAGACTCTATCATTTATATCTCGAGGTACTATTCTTAATGCTTTAGATAGTCGTAACCCTTCAAGATTTTTATATAGATGTCGCTTTTAAGTGTCCCATATAAATTTGTGATGATGACATCTATAAGCTTCATCTGAAGTCCTCATTAGCTTGTTGGGTTTATGATCATGATAGCACTATCGTATCCACTTCAGTGGACAAGGTTCAATTAACTCCTACGATTTAGAAAAAATCCTTGTACTACAATTCGTGTCCTATATCATACAATTTATTTCTTTACATTTTCTTTAATCTTAAAAACACTCATTTTGAACATACCAGTTTGACATCTATGGGTATTTGAACTTCTAGTCCATAAAAATTTGCTATTCAAGCAAATCAAATTAAGCCTTTAAGGCATCTTGCTATTTCGGCAAATCATATCTATGTATATACTCTCATAGAGATGTAGATATGTAATCTTTCTTATCGTTTTACTTCTTTTGCATATTATATATATATATTATTTTGGTTCCATATTATATTGTTATGTACATAATATATTGATATCTCATATTTATTTGTATCGAAGTTTGTTTTGGAGCTCCTTATCCTCTTCAAGGATTTTTTTAATATCTTATGCGATTATATTAGTCTCTCTAGGGCATTATCTATTTTAGGGTATTAATATTTTCTTCCGGAAATGTATTAGTCTCTTCTATAACATTTACCTATTTTAGGATTTTATATATTAAACGAACTATATTATTCTGATTTTATATTTTCGTGGATGTTTATCCTTAGAACCGGTTTATTTTCACGTTTTCATTATACGATTATTTCATTTTGAGGAGATGAACGCAATGCTGGTATATGTGACTTTTTACTCATGAATATATCTACTAACTCATTTGTTACTCCTTATATATGTATAATTTATTAGACTTCAGATTCATATCAATCCCTTTGCAATGTAACTATGATATATGATGTATTTTGTGTTATTTCTTGTATTAGCAGGCTTTTTGTATTTTTATTTGGACCTAAGACTAGGAATACTATCATATTTAAATGACTATTTTGGGATCTAACTATGATAGTTAGCATGCTGAGATGATATGTGTGTAATATATATATATATATATATATATATATATATATATATATATATATATATATATATATATATATATATATATATATATATATATATATATATATTTCTCAAGTCGATCTTGTAATGGGAAGCTAATCTTATTCAGTTTCATTTATGATTTCCTTTTGATACATTATGGTGGTGATATATAAATATCGCGCTATGGGACACACTTGATTCTCTTTTAGAGATTAGTTGTGTGGGAAGTTATTATCAACAGTTCTGTTTTATTTAATTAGTGTAGTGACATATGGACTCGTTTGCCCTCATGTAGAAGATGACAATTCACATCTTATAAAGTATGATTTTCAATATTTATCTTGATGATCAGATTTCATCTTAACTACATGTATCTTACTATACTTCATATTGTGCCCAACCATGATCCTTATGAGTGCTTAATTCAACAGCGACATTTACTATGTCAAAGAACAACGTTCTATGTTGTCGGACAATTGCTAGATTATGGTAGGTAAAAACTCGCATTTGACTATATAAAGATATATATTTTAAGACAACATAATATAATAAAGGGTTCACATGGAGATTAATATGTCTACGTATGTCTACTGAATCAAATCTAAGGATAGAAGGCACTTATTCATATGATTTTTATGTAGGGCCTCATGATTAGTTACTTTGTCTTAAGAGCACTATGCACATAATAGTTCTTATTGTAACAAAGTATTTAGATTATTTGAGGGGTGCTATTTAGAAAGTTTTATCATCCACCTCATCGTAATGTTACCCAAGTGACTTATTTGATCATTTTATATGATAAAAGTATATTAGTAGTAACTTCTAGTTACGAGTCATATTTGATAATATAAAATTTGTTTTTGTGATATATTTTATTTGGTAAAGACTTTTGCTTTCTAATATGTTCATCTGGCCATAGTTGTAATTTGAATATATTTTAATATCGTTTTCGGTCTCGTTTTCATCATGATGATCGTTTATATTATCTCAATATATTTAAAACACAAAAGTTCCTTTCAGAATATAAGACAAATTTTGAGTGCATCTAGGTAAGATGACCAATATCCAGGTTAGACGACAAATGCTCTTCTAGAGCTTTTAGATTGTTACAACACCTTTATAACACTGATAAATATGTGTCTACTAAGACAGCTTATTAAAGATATGTCTTTTGGTTCAATTGTTATGTAATTGTATATTAGGATTATGTCTTTATATGTATTTTGAAGAACTTCAGGCTCTATATAGGTACATCTAATGTGGTTAATTTGAAGTGTAAGGCTAAGCATTAAGTGCTTTTTAATCAGCTTAAATCATCAATTTCGCAAATGATAAAGTTCATAGTGAGATTTTGGTAAGTGGACCATCCTTTGGTGGTCATACCTTAACTTTAAAGTTCTCTACAGGAATATAATGACCCGTATGGATGAGGTATTCTCAATTTAGGTTTTCATTAGGAGTAAGATAGTGATCTTAGCCTTCTCTCAGAGAGAAGTGTCATTTTCATCAATGACTTTAGATTTTAGCATTTAAGTTTAAAAGAGGTATTTATGCTCAAATACATTGAGTCCTATGCGCTTGAGTTTTGAAAGGTTCATTTTTATCTCCAATAAAAGATTCACTTTTTGAAACAAGCATTTGAGGGTGTGCTTTGATTCTTCCTGATTTTTAACTATCAATTTTATAATATAAGGTGTTTGTCTATAGATAATAAGGGATTACCGAATCTATGTGAATATTTTGTGAAAATGCATAATACTAGAAATATCACTTTCACAAAATTGTCTATAAGGTATAGAATCAATATATAAACAGTGTGAAGTATTAAAAGACAAAACAAGTTATCTTCCGAAGTTAAGTGCTCTTCCGAAGTTTGACATAGTTCTTCCGAAACTTAGTTGATATCTTCCAAAGGTTATGTTTTCTTCGGAAGGGATTTGTGGTTAACTTCAGATATCTTCCGAAGGGAATCTTCCGAAGGGTTCTTTTCATTCGGAAGACATAGTATAGGGTGTTAAATGTAATTTTTCAATAGTTGTTGAGTTTGGTAGTTATAGTTAGTTAGTCTTATGACTACTATAAATAGAGATCTTATGTAATCGGTGAAGATAGCTCTTGAATAACAAAATTACAAAAAACTATTATTCACGAATTCTTAATAGTATTCTTTTTTGTATCATCTTTGTATTGTATTGTTCAAATTTCGTGTTCTTATTCTCAATTGGTTCAACAATTGGTATCAGAGTCTGGCTAGAGGCTCGATTGAGAATCAAGATTCGATCAAAGATCGGTCAGCGGCAATAATGGTGTCAACAAAGTTCGAGGTTGAGAAATTCGACGGGAAAAACGACTTTGGGTTATGGTGATTGAAGATGAAGGCATTACTCGTTCACCAACGAGTGGTGGATACCTTGGCCGGAGAATCCAAGTTGCCAAATACAATGTCAGACAAGGAGAAGAAGTAGATGCTAGAACAGGCACATAGTTCAATCATCTTGAACTTGGGGGGCCGAGTACTTAGAGAAGTATCGAAAGAGACGTCGGCTGCAGGGGTTTGGTCGAAATTGGAAAGTCTGTACATGATGAAGTCTCTTGCAAATAGATTGTATCTCAAGAAACGTCTGTACACGTTCCAAATGGAACCTAGGAAGTCAATTGAAGATCATACTAATGAATTCAACAAGTCGGTGTTAGATCTTGAGAACATCGAAGTTGAATTGGATGATGAAGGCCAAGCAATCATATTCTTAACATCTCTGCCATCCTCATATGAGCACTTTGTGGATACTTTGATGTATGGTAGGGATACTCTTATCATGGAAGAAGTGTTGGCAGCTCTCAATTCAAACGAATTGAAGAAGAGAACTGATTATAAGGAAGATGGTAGAAAGGGTTTGGTAGTTAGGGGTAGATCTGAACAAAGGAACTTCAAGCCAAGAAGTGTCTCAAAGTCAATTGAAGAATGGTATGGAAGTAGATCTCCATGATGTAAGGTATATCCTTAGTCTTAAAACAAAGTTTGTTGTCTTTAGGGCTGCTGGAGAGTTCTAGTTACCATGTTAGTCTTAGAAATGGTAAGGTTAAGGTGATTAAGGGGTCAATGGTGGTATTGTCTGGTAGTAGAAGGGATAACAATATCTATTTACTAGATAGTGCTAGAGTAGTAGGGTCCCAGGTGACAACTGCCTCGAGTGATTGTAGTTCAAAGGCCATGTTGTGGCACAAGAAGGCTTGGTCATATCAGTCATCAAGGACTGGTGAAGTTGCAGAAGCAACAGGTAATGACTGAGCTAAAGAATTGTGATTTTGGTTTTTATGAAACTTGTATCCTTGGTAAACACAAGAGGGTAAAGTTTACAAGGGCTAAGCATATCACAAATGGGGTATTAGACTACATTCATTCTGATTTATGGGGTCCTGCTAAGGTTGATTCTTTGGGTGGTGCTAGATACTTTATGACCTTGATTGATGATTTTTTAAGAAGAGTTTGGGTTGTTGTCTTGAAGAATAAGAGTGATGCTTTTAGTAAATTCAAGGAATGGAAAGTCCTTATGGAAACTAAAACTAAAAGGAAAGTCAATAAGCTAAGAACTAATAATGGATTGGAGTTCTGCAATCATGAGTTCAATCAGTATTGTACATCTCATGGTATTGCAAGACATAGAACTGTGCCAGGAAATCCACAGCAGAATGGTTGAAAGGATGAATAAGACTTTGCTTGAAAAAGTAAGGTGTATGTTGGCTAGTTCAGGATTACCCAAGATGTTTTGGGCTGAAGCTGTGACAACTCCAACTTATTTAGTCAATAGGTCTCCATCAGCTGCATTAGACATGAAAACGCCTATGGAGGCATGCTCAGATAGAAAGAATGACTATGGGGGACTTAAGGTGTTTGGGTTTTTGGCTTATTCTCATGTGATCCAAGGGAAGTTGGAACCTAGGGCCTGCAAATGTGTATTTCTAGGATAGCATGAGGGTGTAAAAGGGTATAGGTTGTAGAGACTAGATGGTGATAGACCTAGGGTGATAGTGAGAAGAGATGTGATTTTCCAAGAGGATGTTTTGTATAAAGACATTAAAGGGAAAAGGTGCTCAGAAGTTGAAAGCATAGTGGGGTTCAGATTGAGGTGAAACAGCAAGGTGTGAATGATAAGGGTGTTGATCATGGCACTTCTGATAGTCAAGGGGATGGTGTAGATGATTACCAGTTGGCTAGGAACAGACAGAGGAGACAAGTGATACCTCCACTCAGATATATAGAGGGGATGGATTTGTCAGCATTAGCCTTTGTTGCTATAGAAGAAGAAAGCATCTATAAACCATTGTCATACTCTGAGGAAATTTCTGTGAAAGAAAGCTTAATATGGTGTAAGGTCATGGAGGAAGAGATGGAATCTCTGTATAAGAATAGCACATGGGAGCTGGTAGATAAACCTGAAGGTCACAAGCCTGTGTCATGTAAATGGTTGTTCAAACTGAAAGATGGGATTTTTGAAGGTGAACCTCCTAGATACAAGGCTAGATTAGTAGCTAAGGGGTTTACACAGAAGTCAGGGTGGATTATAATGAGATATTCTCACCTGTGGTGAAACATTCATCTATCAGGGTTATACTGTCATTAACTGCTTCTATGGATATGGAGTTACATCACTTGGATGTGAAAACTGCATTTTTACATGGGAAGTTAGATGAAACCATCTATATGAAGCAGCCAGAGGGGTTTGAGGTTAAGGGGCAGGAAGATAAAGTATGTCTGCTTAAGAAGTCTTTGTATGGGCTAAAGAAATCTCCTAGACAGTGGTATAAAAGGTTTGATGAACCTATGGTGACTAATGGGTTTAACATGAGCAGCTATGAGAGTTGTGTCTACTTTAAGGAATACAGTATGAACAAATTTGTTTATTTGTTGTTGTATGTTGATGACATGTTGATGGCTTGTTCAGATCTGGAAGAAGTTGAAGCTACTAAGAAGATGTTGATGTCAGAGTTTGAGATGAAAGATCTAGGTGAAGCAAAGATGATATTGGGCATAGAGATCAAAAGAGATAGAGAACACAGGGTGTTTGAGTTGTCTTAAAGGTCTTACTTGGAAAAGGTACTAAGTAACTATAGGATGGATGATGTGAAGCCAGTAACTGTTCCTATAGGTGCTCATATTAAACTATCAAGCTCTGACTGTCCTAAGCCAGATGCTGAAGTTAGATATATGGAGAAAGTACCTTATGCCAATGTTATTGGGAGCTTGATGTACTTGATGGTATGTACAAGGCCGGATATTGGGTATTATGCTGTGAGTTTAGTCAGCAGGTATTTGTAAAATCCTTGTAAAGCTCATTGGGTTGCTGTGAAATGGATCTTAAGGTATCTCAGGGGTACTAAGAACTATGGTTTAGTGTTTGGGTATCATGGACATAGGAAGAATGACAGGATTATTGGTTATGTTGATTCAGATTCTCCAAGGACCTGGATAGAGGTAGATCTATACAGGGTATGCTTTTCAAGTGTTGGGCAACTTGGTTAGTTGGAAAGCTCAGTTGTAGCATGTAGTGGCATTATCTACAACAGAGGCTGAGTACATAGCATTGACTGAGGGAGTCAAGGAAGCTATGTGGTTGCATGGTTTTGTTTATGAGTTGGGGATCAAAGTTGCAGACTCAGTGGTGTATTGTGATAACCAGGGTGCAGTCCAATTATCAAAGAATAGCATGTTTCATGAGAGAACAAAGCATATTAATGTGAAGTTGCACTTTATAAGGGATGTGGTGAATGCTAGGGAGGTGAAAGTGGAAAGTGTGTCTACTTTGGAAAATCCAGCGGATGTGTTTACAAAGTCTCTACCTGGTATAAAGTTCAAGTTTTGCTTTGATGCATTGGGAGTTGGTTAAAATCTTGTTTTGGATTTTAAGGTGGAGATTGTGAAGTATTAAAAGCCAAAACAAGTGATCTTCTGAAGTTAAGTGTTCTTCCGAAGCTTAACATAGTTCTTCCGAAGCTTAGTTGATATCTTCCGAAGGTTATGTTTGCTTCGGAAGGGATTTGTGGTTTACTTTAGATATCTTCCGAAGGGAATCTTCTGAAGGGTTCTTTTCGTTCGACAGACATAGTATAGGGTCTTAAATATAATTTTTCAATAGTTGTTGAGTGTGGTAGTTATAGTTAGTTAGTCTTGTGACTACTATAAATAGAGATCTATGCAATCGGTGAAGATAGCTCTTGAATAACAAAATCACAGAAAACTCTTGTTCACGAATTCTTAATAGTATTCTTTCTTGTATCATCTTTGTATTGTATTGTTCAAATTTCATGTTCTCAATTGGTTCAACAAACAGTATATAAATCTATATAATTGATATGTATATAAGGTGGTTTTTAAAAAACCAATTATATAGCAAAGCATTAGCAAATTTATTTTAATTTTTCATAAATTTCTATTTGCTACCACTATTAAATTCGATAAAATATAAAATGTGGTTTTAAATATAGTAAAATCTAAAATAATATAAGAAATTATTGGTTTCAATAGAGATCTATTTACTTTAAACCCAACGGTAGCCACATGAAGTCATCATCCCATATTAGGAGTTTCTTTTAGCTCTATCCTGACCAACTAACCACCCCCTATATACCCAAAATCTAATCGCTGGAAATTCAAAACATTTACAGGTAGATTAAAAACAGCCACATATATGATTTAAAAAGGTTTATATAGGGTGTTCACGAGCCGAGTCGAACTGAGCGGACCTTTGCTCGTGCTTGGCTCCTTTCCTAACCGAACCAAGCTGATCGGCTCATTTACAACCGAGCGGAAAATCGAACGAGCATTTTTCGAGTGTTAATTTTATGAGCGAGCGTCAAGCGAGCACAAATGAGTGGCAACCAATTTGTACAATCAATCTAGTGTGTCATCCGATTTATATTACAATGAGAGAAAATGACAATGTTTTAATGACTTAAAAAGCAACAACTTTTTATAACGTAACATTTTCATAAATGATATTATGTTGTGGCTGACGACTAAGGCTAATATTGTAGTCGATACGGCGATGAGCATATTGTAGAGAACGATGAGGGTGATCGACTAAGAGTAAAAGAGGGGTCAAATTTTGTCTCTTAACGGCTTAGGATTTCATTTTTATGTTGGTGTTAAGTTTTTGATTAGGTTGATTGATTTAGTATGTTTTAATAAAATTATATATTTGTATACAATGAGCCAAATTTATTAAAGTGCTATATATAAACTATATATAGTGTGTATATATAATAATAAATAATTCCAACCGAACCAATCCGAGCGGACCTTTGCTCGTGCTTGGCTCGTTTACAAACCGATCCGAGCCGATCGGCTCGTTTAAAACCGAGCAAAACATCGAACGAGCATTTTTCGAGCAAATTCCGAACGAACATCGAGCGAGAGATGAGCGACGAGCGTTTTGGATAGCCCTAGGTTTATAGGAAGAGTTTGATTACCTGGTTTTGCAAAGGAATCAATACCTAGGTTTATGATCTCAATGAGGCCTTCATCGTCGGTTTTGCTGGCGACTATGGGTGATACAAAGGCTGTTGAATGGGAGTGAGACCGAGAGTTGCAAGACCACGAATGAACATCATGAAGATGTCGCCCGGCCGCAAACATGGTATGATAGCACCATGGTAGAGGTTGAATCGAAAATCAAAAGGGATTGAATCTGAATCTTTAATTGGAAACGCTAGTCTAGTGGTGCTAGTTTGTGCCGCAATGACAACAAAACGAAAATAAGAAATTCGAGAGATCTTGATAAAAAAAAGTTTATGGAGAGAACGTGCTGATAACGAGTTGTAAATTAATTGATATTGGATTGTTCATTATTGTAATTTTATTTATTTGACTTTTCTACTTTACCTTAATTAATATGTGTACTAGTTCTTTCGTCGCCGCATGTTGCGATAGCAAATAACGCGACTGATAAATTATAGACTACGATCGACTAGACTTGTTTTCAAACTAAATTTACGTCGAAAAGTAGAATAATTCAAATATATACCATAAAATGAATTTGTATTATATTTGAGGTAACTGCAAACAAAATATGCCATGAAATATAGACCAGCTCAAAATGTACATAAAGTTAACCATGTGCAATGTCATTGAAAATATAGATTGCAATAGGCATGTCTTGTTTCAAAACTAAATTTATATCAATACAAATAGTAACTCGAATTTACACTGTCAAATGAAATCATATTATATTTTACCCTGTTCGTTTTGAATAAAATTTATTTCGAAACCTAAACCAACTCAAAACATACTTAACAATAAGCACGAAAACGTTTTATATTTTGCTCGACTTGTTTTACCAATGTATTTTCCAAAACTAATAGTTAATGATAACACAATGCGTTATTTTTGTCGTTATAATTAATAGATTATATTTGTGTTTCACAATTAGTGGTACACAATTATGTTATTTCACCAATGTATTGTTTAAAACTCATAGTGTTCAAGATAAAATAATCACGATCAAAAAAGACAATAAGACATTGTGTTATTTTGTTATTATTTTTAATTTATTAGATTAATTAGATGTTAATTGATTATTATGTTTTGCATATTAAAGATAAACATTAATGTTATTCCACCATGATGTTTTCTAAAATTCATCATTTTAGGAAAAATAATTGTATTCATAAAAACACAATAACTAAAAAAAACATAATGAACTGAACAAAACACATAATGATGAGATATGAGTTTAAAAACGTATTTTTTTATTCTTTTATATAACAATACTTTTCTATTTTTTCAAAGATAAAATACGCTCGTTTTATGGTGTAGTTTTTATTAGAAAAATAGTAACTTACTTAAAAGTTATGAGCAACTTTAAATATGAAAGAACTTGCAAAAAGTCAATAGAACTGACAATTTAAAAAGTACCCTTCTAAAAAACTTTTTACAATTTAATTTTAACGATTAAATAAGTAGATAAATGGGTGAATTATTTCTTACACTTTTTAATTTTAGAATTCTTTTTTATTTGAATCTCTTGTTTAAATTATTAGTTATTATAACTTTTAATTATGTGATGTTTGAAGTTCAGGTTTCCGTATTTAAAATTTTCTCTCTTATGAAAATTATTCAAATTTAAAAATTTTATAATTTTAAAATTTCCCTTTAAGAAAAAAAGTATTTAACTTTTAAATTTTAAAATTTTTCATCCAACAAAGGAGTAAATATTTTATTTATATATTGTTTTAATATAAATTTTTATAATTAAAAATAAATGTAAAAAATGATGATAATATGGCAATGTTTTTGAGTTTTATTTAGTTTTACTATCGTTGATTCTCCTGTAAATCTCTAGATAACGTTCATTAACCTTAAGCATTCAAAATAAGATAATAAAAGGAAATACATACCATTTATCAATATAAGGAGCATGAAAGTTCTCATTTTACAACCATGCTTAATATACAACCAGAAAGAGAATAAAAAGATAATTAGAAAAAGAGCTATATATACAATCACATAAGCTTAAGAAAACAAACATAAACAATTACAAAGCAAGATATCTAAAAGCGAAAAAGAAGTTAACACATTCCCACGTAGTGAGTAGCCAAAGACATTTCATGTTCATTTGGAGTTTCAATCTTTCTTCCTGGCCCCCTTTCCTTACAACTATGCCTCTTTCAACCAGCCAACCTGCAACACCAAATCCGAACACTGCCACGAGGGTCACCAGATCCAAGAAAATGTACTTTGTTGTAACCCGTCGTTTGTTCATCAGAAGCGCCACTTCAAGGGAAGTGCATACCTCTGACAAATCACCTCGTGTAAACTCAAAGCCTCACTATGGCTAAAGCATTCACGCCAACCACCTCCAACTTCTTATGCTTGAAGCACCCCAAGAAACCACGAAGAGCGCACGTTCTAGAAGCACATCTACTAGCTCTGTAAGTTTCGAGTTTGTTACCATAAAAACAATGCATATTATGATTCCGATATCCATGCAGTTTTATAGGACAAGGATTTGTTGCATCTTCCCATTGTCCATGAATATGCAAAACGTCTGTAAAAGGCGTTTAACGTTAACAAATAAATATTATTTTCAAAGTAAAAGCATGTACAAGTGTACAACCAACATATCAGTCCCTTAAGTATCATCATCAACACCACTCCACCCTTGCCCTTTCTTTCTATACAAAATTCTTTATACCACAATTGTTCCTTCTTGTTCAAATCCTAAATCTTTCTATTCATTCATTCGTGCATCCAACATCTTCATTTTCAACAAACCATGAATGTTTCGGTTGCAAATGCTGTGCCAAATCAAGGGTTTGATATTTGATGTACCTTCTCGACCTCAAATGGTTAGCACAGAGTCCATCAATCATCCACATTTGTAACCAGATTGGGTAACAAATTGGCGTTTTTGGCTCCGCTTACAAGTTTTTAAGCAACTCCACTCTTTCTAGTCAGCAGCCAAGGGTCAACTTCTGTTCCATTCCATAAGGAAAAAGGAATCAATGTTCATCAACCAATGAAGCGGAGTTATGGATCTCTCTTTGTTCCTGTAACAGGGGTTGAATTCGGTCTCTTTTGAATGCCATGTTGCCAGGCATCTCTCGAGCGATCACCAGATTGATCAAAATCATCAAGGGAACCTTCTGTTGGTGATTTGTAAGGGCGGTAGTTCCCGTTTCTTGAAGGAAACGATGAGTTTGTTCTCTCATCATCTTCTGATCTAGAATCCACGTGGTCATAGGATCTGTGTCTTAACCCCGGTCTTTTTTGACCCCTCATGTTAGAAAACCTTGTCTGTGGCGGGCCATAGACTGGTGGCGGTGGCACCTTCGGGCCCATGAAATCTTTGGGAATCGAGTCCATATCCATGTAACATTCCCTGGTCTTTGCATCAGCAATTAGTGCAGCCCAGTCGTCTGATTGGACCAATGTACTTGCATTCCCCATTACCTACAAGTCCAAGAGTTGGCATATAAGTAACTCAGAGTTCAGTTAATTTCAATTTTACGCAGAGGTGGCAATTTCAACTCATTTACTAATGAACGGGTCAATTTGGGCTACCAGTTTATCTCAAACAAGAGAATAGATCAAATAAAAAAAAACCAGTGAAATGGGAACAGGGCGAACAAGTAAAACAGGTAAAAAGGTCGCCCAAATCCTGTTTTAACACATGTAGCTTGCTACACCATTTCATTCAAAATTTTAGATTATCATTATAATGATATCATTGTTGTAACCATAGATTTATAATTATCTCATTAACTATTTACAAAAATGAATGATAGAGAATATAGTGTTTATAAGTCAACCAAAACCAACCCAGCTCATTTTGACCAGCGATAAAAGGACCTGTGTAAACTCGAACCTGATTTAACTTGCTTACCTGACCCACTCGACCTACCCATCCTGCCACCACTTATTTTAAGGGGGTACATTCGAATCAACTTTTAGGAACTATATTACAAGTTTATAACCAAAAACTAATGGAAAAAGAGAAAAAGACAGAATTATACCCAAAGTGCCCTTCTTGCACGAGTGAGGGCAACATTCATTCGGCGAATATCAGCAACAAATCCCACACCGTGGTTAGAAGCACGCACACACGACATAATAATAACATCACGTTCTTGCCCTTGAAACGCATCAACCGTGTTGATATAAAGATCCTTCCCTTCTTCAGATTTCAAAACTTCCTCAAACTCCCGTTGTATACATTTCAGTTGCAACTTATAAGGGGTTATTATCCCCACCGACACTTTTGCTATACCTAAAGACTTCACACTTTTTTGAAGATGTTGATATAACCGTAAACAAAACTGGGCTTCATGTACATTCTGATAAGAAACCGACCCGCCTCGATGTGACTCGCGCCCATGTGTGATATCATAAAAAATATAAGGTTTTAACAATGGGTCCTTGTAGTATGCCTCATCGGGTAAATTAGCGACACTTTCACTGTCAGTAAGACGACCCTGATAGAAGTATCTAGAAGGAAATTCTCTTATCTGAGGGTGCATTCTATACTGAACAGAGAGCAACATTGTAGGGCAGCCTGCTTGTTGAAATCTCTCGAAAAGACTTCTACTGTATTGCAAGGTTCCAGCAGCTTTGCTAATAACAGTTGCTGGAAGTTGTTGTGGGTCCCCCACAAGAACACACCGGGCTGCACCGAGAGCAAGAGGTGGTAGCACACCTACTTCACTGGCTTGAGCCGCTTCATCAATGACCACCATGTCGAATCCGTGGGTTAGGCGTGAGAAAAGCTTTCGGCCACTACTTGAAACCGTAGTGAAAACAACTTCAGCCTCATTAGCAAAACTTGCTTCTAGACTAGCCCGAGCTTCTTCTAAATTAAAATTCCCACCACTACGAAACCGACCTTCTAGGATAAAAAGCCGAGACATTTCAACTAAAACTTTATCCCGATTTTCAACCACAGCCGCAAGGTTTTGTAATAACGAGTCTCGGCTCTGGTCACGGGCCACAAGAACATCCGGGTCAACCCCAACTGAACCTTGGGCCCGACCTGCAAAAGCTGCAACATTTAATTCTCTCTGAAGCGAAGCTATTTGTTGAGATAATTGAGCTTCACGGGCTCTTAGCTGATGCATCCACCCGTAAACTTCATCTCGGCTCTTAACCAAAAGTTGTTCAGTTCGGCGTTCAACCGACACAGCTTGAGCTGCTCGGGTTTGTGAATCAACACCGACTCGAGCCACATCAGGTCGGTAAACCTTCATCTCACCATCAATGAACCCACGGTCAAGAACACGTGTAAGAAGCTCATCAGTTGCAGCATTTGAAGGAGCACAAACGAGCATTCTCGGTTTCGGGCAAAGTTTATGAAGGGTTCGGAAAAGGTTCTGATCCATGCTTTGGAGAACTTCATCAATGGACCCATTTGGGACATTATCAGAAGCAAGATTCTCAGTTGTTTGTTTGTAGCTTTCTGGGGCTAGTTTTTTAAGCAATGCGGTGTAGTAATGCTGATATTGGACTAGATGGATAACATTTAGCATTCCCCAAACTGTATGAGTCTTTCCTGTTCCAGGTGGGCCTTGGACTAGAGTAAACGGCCATGGTTCTTGCCTCTTGGTTGACCCGTTAGCTGTACCAGCTGCAGTATGGGTTGCAGCCCAGTGAATTGCCGACAATTGGGGACCGTTGAAGGTTCTGTGAAGATAATCAACAAAGTTTGGTGTAAAACAATCAGGCATTGCTGGTGCCTGTTCTTCATACTTGGGAAATAATTCTGGACTCGGCTGAAGAATTGCAGTTTGCATCTACAGAAAAATACAAATCGATCAGCTTTGTGAAGGAAATATACTGAGATTTGACATGGAAAATGCAAGACCCACCTGGGAATTAAGTCTCCGAAATGCATGCAATGCGATATATTCTCTCTGAGTAGTAGCAAGAGCACCAAGAATGGTTAGAAACCAGATTCCCTTTGGGTGTAGTTTCCTTAGAATATGATCATCATCAACCTTGCTGTAATTAGCAACCAGATAGTATTCTTGATTAGCATACCAATCGAAAAACAAGCAAAAAAAAATATAAAGATATCAATTAATTTTACTCGTATCAACAGACCTGTTAGAATCATAAGAATCCCCAACATAAAAGTGAAGGATTGCCCCTGTTGGATCACGAGTATCTATTGGTATATGGCGCCTCACAGTGCCAGCTACACGTCCACTCACCTCAGACTCCTCCCCAGTGCTGTTTCTCTTAGGTATGGCTGATACATAATTTTGTTAAATACATTAGCCATTTGGTACACAATTATTTCCATGGCCCGAATAATAACCACTACTCTTTTGTTTCTGAGACTTTAACATTGCCTATTTGTGAATATTCTTTTACTGCTTTTTATATTAACCTTATCAAATAGTATTAGCAAAGATTTATTCTAAATTCTGGAAACACATTATACAATATAGATAACATTTGTACTGGTTATATATTAATGCATCATGCATATGTGTGTATTTAATGTGAATATAGCTTCTATACATAAACTGAAGATACAAACCTGTTCCAGGTCTAGGGGTTGAAAGAACTGCCACATCACCCTCCTTGAAATTCCACCTGTGTTCATTTGCAGGTAGAAGTATCACATCATACCAACCTGTGAACATACATACAAGTAATGATATTTACCATAAAATCTACAATCAGAGGAAAAAAGACACTCTTTTAATCAGTTGCATACACTTCCTCAGCCCCAATATAAGTGTCCACTAGCAGAAAGTTATAGAAAAGTATAACTAATGCATTATAAGATAGCTAAATGTCAATTTTTTTACCCTTATAAAGTGCACCAGTTTTAAGAATGTACAATTATGCATTTTGTTGATCAAGGATAGAATGAGAAACTTGAAAAATATTTTGAAAGGGGCATTCTTTTGGGACGAACTAAAATAGAAAGGACATTTATTTTGGGACAGAGCAAGTAAATATTTCAAAATAAGTAGAAATGCAATACCTCTTTCTCGTCTCTCGACATTTTTTATACGGACCATTGCATGTAAATCTCTAGAACCCGTTTCGGTTAATTCCTCCCATGTACTATAGAGCTGTGCCCGACATTCCTCAAAAAGCAAGGGCTCAAATACTTTAATGTATTCTTCTACTGATTCAAAGCTTCCAGGAACACATTGAAGCTCAGCTTCCTCTGAATGTATAAATTTTTTGTTGTTTTATTTTATAATATACATAAGCAATATACAATATAAAGTGGACACTAAAGCAATGTTCTACAAATCTTACAAATGACATCTTTTAAAATCATAAATAAGATCTAGAGCATTAAAGATTACAAAATAACTAATAGTTATTAAATAAAAGAAACCGTATTTAATATGCAAATTTCAAACTTGGAATCAAGAATTTTTTGGGGGCAGGCATGGGAGAGTGGTCAAGTGAGTATATAATTACAAGGCCCTCACACTCTTAACAGCTTCCCATCTACCATCGTTTAAAAATGTTACACCAGTTACCATTATAAGCAATCAACCATTCATCAAAGATTGTAGAGAACAGACTCAGAAAATTGGTGATAAGACTTTTAACTACTGGAAACAAATCAAGAATGTGATTATGTAAATCAATAAAGATGAAGATAATTAACGAAGCCTCAGCCCTCAGAAGTGAAAGATGAAGAAAAAAGCTAATAGCTGTATCATTTTCAGTCTGGCACGAGTTACAAGTTAGGTCAGGTCTACCTAGTCTGCGTCAGTTTATATCACGAGTCAAGGTATGCGTCACATTTACGAGTCGGGGACCAAGTCACTTCCTTTTAAAACATATTCTTAAGTCAGCTCAGACAATTCAGCTCTGAGTTTAACAATTATGGTGTCGAGCAATACAAAAAAATAATAATTAATAAAAAAAGTTCTACACCAAGATCTGACTGAAAGGATAGAACCATCAATATCGTTTCAGACATGCAATTTAAGACTAGATTATAAGTGAACTTCTTGAATCCAAATACATTTTGCTCATTCCAATAAATGGTATTAAGTTACAACATATCTGATAACCAAGCCTACTGGAATATGAATAATACTTTAATGGTGGTTTAGTTAACCACTAGGCTCGCACTAATTGCGAAGTTGCAAGTTCAATTCTCACATTGCATACTCAAGAATAGATAATCAATGAAACTTGAATAAAGCAGAAGGAAATAATAATAGCTATGAATGGTTTGCTTATGGATAAGTCAATCTGGGTTGTGTTTTGGTGAAGATTTAGCCAAAAGGGGAAGTGAAAGTTGTCCAAAGTTTATTTTTATTGCATACAATATCCTAAACTATTTTCCTCCCAAAATTTACTATAAAATTATGATTATGATACTATTGTAATTGCAAACGCATTATTTATTTACTTATAATTTTTGTAAAATGACAAAGACTACCCCCATCCTATTTCAACCAATACTAGGAAATGACCTGTTTCAACCTAAACTTGTTACCCAACCGGCCTACCTGTCCAACCGTCCATGTCTCCACTAGTAAGTATAATAAACAATAATAACAAAAGAACAAAACAATATGTTACAGTAAAGTTACACAACCAATATAATCAGAGTTAAGTGTGAACTTGTAGAAAATTTCAGACCTGGATGATGCCAAAACTTCTCATTAGTCACTTCACGAAGAAGACGTTCAACGGATGTATCCTGATATTGAGTAGAAACAGTTGATGGTTTCTTAGAAGGAAGCTTTTTACCTCCTGCTGCTTTAGTATCAATTGAATTCAGACTATTTAAACTACTCTTTCTACCAGTCATTTGCGCATTCTTTGTTTGCTTTAATATACTCTGCCTATGATTAATACCCGTTTTATCCTCTGCAGCAAGATCATTACCATTATTTGACTTTTTCGGTCGACCTAAAATGCCTGAATTCGTATCACCATTATTGCATTCAGACTTAATATCGCTAGAATCTGTGTAACTTTTGCTTTCAGCACAGGATTGCTCAACTTGTTTTACATCCTTTGTTATTGGTGGCTGAATTTGTTTATCTTTAACAATACGAGAAGTGACAGATGGCGGAAAGTTCTGCCTTTTTGGAGTAGAGGTTTTAATGGTCCCCGCTTGTTTGACATCTTCTAAATTAAGAAACATTGTCTGCCGAATTCGTTTTTTCCCCAACATTGCTTCTTTCTCTTGGTCAATTTTAGGACGTTTTCCAGGATTATTAGCAATTCTTAAAGCATGAAGTGCTTCAACCCCTTTAATCTCTTTTTGTTTCGGAGCCAAAGTAGAATCCTCTTGACTATCACTACTTTTTCTATCTATTAAATCACCATCAACTCCCAAAGAACCATGATTATTATTTTCATCCTTCACATCCTCAACAATTGAAGAGGTATTAACCACACTAGAACCACTTTGATCCGTTAAAACAGCCACTGGTTTGATCTCTGACTTATCATCAGTATTTAAAGTTGACTTTTCAGGCACACCACTGCCCTCTGCATCAGACCATTCACCTTCTTCTTTTTCAATGGCGGAAGTTGACTTTTCAGGAATGTCATCTGGCTTCTTCTGGTTTTCATGAACTTCAGCTTTTTCTACTCCTTTTAATCGAACAAAAGGCTGAAAGCCCGAAACAGAAGATGCATGAGAAAACGCATTGTTGTTTATAATTCTACGGGGACTATTCGAAGTTTTAAATAAATCTGAAGTATGGGTAGTTGAGGGAATTGCCCTTTGGGGTTGGAAACAGAAGACACCATCACTCTCCTCATCCTCCTCGGTAGCAGGTTCATTGAGATCGAATAATGGTTTTCCTTTAGAACTCATTACTCGTATACATAAATAGAATTATATTCCTATTATGTAAAAGATCCACCTCTATCTGCAAATCTTCTAAACCAAATTGATTCACATCACATGTCCATAAAAATGATAAAATCACCCAACTTTTGAAGCTTTCAATAAATGCTAACACTACAAGCCCTGCAAATGAACTTAATAATTATAATACAATCAAAACTTATGACCAAAAGTTATACAGAACATTTGACACTACAATACAAATGCTTACATATGATTTGTACATTTGTGATGCACACCCTCATAAATGAACAGATTCATGTGATCCTACTACACCTTTTGGGAAAATCAGTGCAATTAAATAGCACTTGCAATATGAAATTGAGCATCATGTTACTTATACAAAGAAACACAAAGGGTCTCATAATTGATCAATTACAGTCATTAAAATAGGAAAAGCTAAACAACTTGTACCCATAAATTCAAATGAATCAAACCCATACCCAGCTTAACTAACACAACCCCACCTTCTAAAAGAAATCAAATCTCAAGATCCAACAACCACACTCAAATATCAGATTAACTTGCATTGCGAATTGGGTTTTCACGATTATAAGTTCCAATAATGAAGCCTTTCGATCAATTAAACTCGACCCTCGATGGTAAAATCCCTTAAAAACATGTACGGACACAACCCAACATCTTAGATCCCTAAAGGGAAATCAAATTAACGAAAAGGGGATGACCGATGTATGATTAGGAACAATTCTTGTAAAGACCCAGTTAATCAATTCGTTCATACGTGATTAGATATGGTAGATGGGGACATACGCACCTTGGATTGATTGTTTATTGTGCGTAATTGGTGATTGAAATCCAGTACAGCGAAATCAGTAGTGATGGAGGAGAGAGAGATGATGATTATTGATTCACAATGGAAACTTGTGTGTGAATTTGATGTGTGTTGAAGAGAGGGGTGGGTGAGGGTTATATAGGGCAATGGTGGGGGTAGGGTGTGATGGAGAGGGTGGGTGGGTGGGTGTTTTTCGGGTCGGGTTTTGGATCCGGACCGGTTCTTGATCCGACCGGATGGTATGGGTGTTGTTGAATTGAATCTTTCTTTTATCACATGTTGAAAATGAGAGTATGTTACAAGATTTATCCCTTTCTTATTACTCTATGTGTAGATGTAGTCCAAAAAGTTTTATTTGGTTTTTTTCTTTGTTTGAAATTGATATTTTTTCAATATATTAGTTTCATAATTTTATTTTTTGATTTTTTAATACAAAGATCAACTTTTATAAACTTAAATTTGCTTAAAAATTTAAATGTTAATTATAGATCTTTAGAAGGTTATCCGTAATTCGATCGCTATCTGAATCTAAAAAAACGGTCCGAATTGTTATTCGGATTGGATCTCATCCAAATCCGAATTCTTTATTTGGATTTTGGATCGGATTTCGGATATCATAATTTTTTTATTCGGATATCCGATTAAACTGAATAAATATCTTACTATGTTTCTATCTCAATCCAATTACCCAGCTACCTATTATATTTTCCGACCAATACTTAAGAGTTTTGACACCTTCTAGTATTCTGATCCTTAACAATTACACAATAACTGATTGTTGTTCGAAATTAGAGATTGTAATCTTCGGGTCCTATATAACTATCTATTATGTTTAAAATTTGAATTGTGTTTAATACAAATTTGTATTTTGTGGTTTATATATGTTTTGTTGTGATTTTAAACTAGTGACAAGTTAAGAATAAAAAATTAGCCAAAAAAAAGAGAAACAAAAAATGAAAAAAATGTTATTTGGTTTATTTGGATTAATTCAGATTTATTCGAATCTGATTAGAATTGAATTCGGATATATTCAAATCGGATGGAGATGTCCTTTATTTGAATCAGATCGGATTTTGGATAAGGTCATGAAATTTTCAATTTGAAATAATCCAATCCAAATAATTGTTATCCAAGCAGATAATACCTCTAATCCTTTGTATATCTTTATAGACTGGACTAAAGGAGATAGTTGTATTACTTTGACATGTTATAATGGTGAACTCACTCACAACTCATGTATTACTCATGTTAAATGCATTATTTTAAATCTAGCATATTCATGTAATTGAAAATGACGTACATAACTCGTAAATGATCCAAACAAGTCAAGGTGTTGATGATTTGTAATTAAAACTGACGGGTTATAAATGATTAATTTCTAAATTAAAAATGTGTCAATTTGAACATGAGTGGTAAAATCATTACACATGTCATTTTGATACGTCTTATTGATTAAACAAGCTACATAAAAGAAACAAAGTCTACTTTACAGCTTGGGCTAGAAACCCTTTCTTTAGACCATAAAATTTTAGAACCCTTTAGGATTCAAGATAAGTTGATGCATCATAATGTTTTCCACTTGAAAAAACATTATCGACTTACTAAGTTTCTTTAAAAACATGGAAAGAGTGATATCTATTTGGTATATGTCAACGTCATAATCCATCCAAGGTTTAATATTTCCCCGCCCTATAAATAAAGATTTTGTGTTATCGAATTCCAGTCAACAAAATACCAGGCTCTAATCGAATTTATTGATGTTATGCAAATTGATCTTAACTTCGACGTGATCATCAAAGATTGAAATTTTATTGTATTTTGTACGGTATATAGACTGTCATTATGTTTAACACACTACATATAACAGAACTATTGACATATAGTCCTAAACAATCACACACTAAACAACTCTGTCAAATATGTAATTAATAACGTTTTAAATGTAGAACCACAATAAAAATTGACGTGTAATAATTTGTGAAATAATACTAATATTATTCGATATTAGGACTATTAAAAATACATATAAATATTTCAATTGATAACCTTATTCACCAGCTTAATATATAGGATGAAAATCTCTAATTTACATGGTGATATAAATCATGTGGATACATTGAATATATTATATATATTATTAATAAAAGATGTCGGTTAATACAGAAATATTTTAGATTCTTTAAATTTGACCACTAAACATTTATTAATTTGCAAAAAGATGCTCACTTTACTTTTCATCTCATTTCTATCTTTATCAAAATTACACCAAATTTATCCAACAATAGAGTAGTAGTTGGTTATGTTTGGGATAGTAGAATGATAGGAAGCTTTAACCAATTATCGATTGGTTATAATGATACGTGGAGGCTCGAGAGTCGTTAGCGACCCAGTTAGATGTGAAATACGGTGGTTTGAGAGTTGTTAGCAACCCGATTAGATGCGAAATCAAGACAAATCTAGTAACGTGGTGTTGTGTATGTTTATGGCGGTTCTAGTTGCTTTAACGTTGTCCTCGGTGGTCCACATATTGAGATTTTACGAAGTAGAGAAGAGTGGCAGGAAATATTAAAATCGTTGATGGGAGAGCACAAGGAAGATAAGAATTATGGACAAGAAAGATTATCAGTCTAATACAAAAGAACCCCGCAGTAACGCTTGGGGTTTAAAATCTAGTTGGTAATAATCATGTAAGACACAAAAGTATTTTCAAGAACTATAAAAGCTTCTATCAATATTTTTTTTAAATTTTATACCAAAAAGTATTGAAATAATGTTTAATTGTCTCATTTGCAGTTCAAAAAGAAAATAAATAATGAATTCTAATCTACATATGTGTAAGTCACATGTAGGTTTTAACATCTAAGCATTTATAGTTGAATATATAAAATTTTTATAAACACATGAAACATTACTTTGATGTTTTTTATGTTACTTTGATTACTATTGATGTATATAAATATGTATAATTGTGTAGAAGTATAAAATTTAAAAATATAAACTATTAATATTAGTATTGTAGTTCTTATGATATTTATGAGTTTTCAAATGATCCTAACTCATATGTATGATATAATATATATTTATACACACGTACACGCACACGCACACACATATAGGGGTATGTTATTATACAAAGTGTTAAAACCTATAAAGTGTATAATAAGGCGCGGCATGTGGAACTAGAAAGAAGTAATTTTGTTCACGCCATAATTACGCACAAAAGATATATAGTTTAGTTAATCAAGTTATATGACACAAATTATGTTTCTAATTATACAACTTATGATTATGATTACCCGCAATAATAATTACTTAAGTTATAAATAAGAATTACGTAATTTATATGAAAGTTATGCACATTATGTTCATAAAACGCGAGTAATGTTTATAATTACATAACATGTATTTATTGTTACACACAACAATGATTACCCAAGTTTATAAACTACACTTACATAAGTTATGTTTATAATTATCTAAATGAAGTTTTAATTACGTGAATTAATAATCACGCAAGTTATACGTACAACAAAAAGAATTTAAGTTAATTTTAAAAATATATACATATAAATTTTGTACTCAAAGTAAAGAGAATTAAATGCTTGATTTTATGATGTAAGTTTTTTCAAATAAAATATATACGGCATGTCATAGTCACCTGCCTTTAGTGATGTTAATATCTATGTAATTTATATTATCATAAAATTTATATTTATAAGATATGAAGTAGGTACTTATCTTTTGAAATTTATATTATCATGAAATTTACATATTTTGATTATTTCAGATAGTTATTTAGTGATGTTAATATGTATGTAATTTATTAAAATGTAATGTTATACTAGTTATATCCATAAAATTAAATTGGTAAAAACAGAAAATTTACTTGGAAGTTCTAACTAGTATTTTAACAAATTAACAGGCATTCCAGATACCACGAGTATACCTAATGGGTAATTACTCTCTATAAATACACAATAGACATTGGGTTGATAAGAAACAAGATTTTACAACCATGAAACAAGTTTCAGATATTCGGTTAATTAATATATATTGAAGATGTAGTTAAGTGAATAATTAGTTCTCCAACAAAACGAATCATTATGAAATTCAAATCGAACACATACATACATATATATATACATATATATATACATATATATATATATATATATATATATATATATATATATATATATATATATATATATATATATATATATATATATATATATATATGTATGTATATATATGTGTGTGTGTGAACGTTAAATTACAAATTGTTTTTTCCTTGCGAATTATACAAAATTATTACGTAAGAAGGAATGTTTCGGATGGAATTATCACGCAAGAGCAAGAAGTATTCATGTAGGGATGAAATTATCACCCAAAAACGAAATTATCACGCATGAAAGTATTCTTGCATGGTAATTTCACCTCGGCATGGTAATTTTATGAAAATATAATCTTTCTTGAGTGATTATTACTACTTGCTTAATTAATTCTACCTCTCCATTTTATATGTTTGGAACGATAACAACACTTTGGTGGTGTTTGTTTTCTTCAAAAAGCTCTTCCTCACCTCTTCATCTGCTTGTACGCAGACGCGGGAAGACGTTTTGAGAGGGAAGATTGTTTGATTTCCGGAAGACATTTCATTAAAAAATGTCTTCCTGAGCTCTGCAGGAAGAAGACATAAACCATTGTCTTCACAAGTCTTCTATCCTCTTCTCATTCTACCCTCATTAAACATCTTACCCTTTCCTCCATAAAGTCCACCGACTAACTCCACCTTCACAGCCACTGCCGGCCACCGCAGCCACCGCCGGCCACCGCGGACCTGCAACCACTGTCGTTGCTCCATTCGATTGCGGGGAAGAAGTGAAACGATTGGCCCCAGCCCATTCGTAGATGTCGGTGACGAGGTTGTAGGTGTTGAAGAAGGCGGGGACTTTGTCGGCGGTTTGGATCTCTTTGGGGTGGCGGAAGAAGGGCCAATATTGGTTGTAGTTGTCTTGGACCTTTTCGCGGTGATGGAGCCGCCGGAGAAGGCGACGGTGTGTTTGCCTTTTTGCTCGATGGAGCCCAGGATGTAGATGAACCAGTAGAGCCGCCAACGATGATGGAGATAATGAAGATGAGAGTGATGGAGTCCATGTGAAAAAGTCTGATGGTAAGGGTGAGTGTGAGTGAGGGTTTCAGACTTTCAGTAAAATTAGGAAAAGGATGAGAAATTGGTGAAGATGAGAGTGGATTCTTTGATTTACATATTTAAAAGAGAAATAAGCAAAATTGAGAAAAATAAATAATATAATATTGGCTCTTTAACTATCAATATTAAAGTTGAAGAAATTATGTATTTTGGTTAAGAAGAAGTTGAAGTCCGGTGAGGCGGTGAAATTAAAAATTGGAATATTTGAAATATTATCATTAAACTCATTTGGTACGTTTATGCATTGTAATTAATTATCATAAAATATAAAGAAATGTTGTGATCGCTCTATAATGACTTCAATATATGGATATGGAATTTTAACTAAAATATATTTATATGCAAAATATGAAATAAAAGATTTAAAAAAATATACTTTTGTGGTTTTATGAATATTATTATAATGTTGTATGAATTTTATTTTAAATTTTAATGTTGAAGTACTTTTTAAAGTTTAAAAAATATATTTACTTTAATTACAGAATATTTTACCAGTCTGCAGATGATAAAAAACAAACAGTCTTTTTCTTGCAGACTGCAGACGTTTGGTCCACCTCTTCATCTGCAGATGTCTGCAGATGTGGTTCGCAGACTGCAGACATTTTGCTGCAGAAAAAACAAACAGCACCTTTGTATTATAAACTTTCACACACACATGCGGATTTATTTATATACACACATACATATGTATATATATAAGGTAATGGTTTAGTAAAAAGTGTGTTTAATCTAAAGAGTGTAAGATCTTTTTAATTAGTGATGAGATCAAATTATTGAAAAAAATTTGTTGGAAGGGATTTCAATCCAAGCCATTTATTGCTAACTTTTATATCGCCCCACTTAATATAAACGTTCATGAATTTTGTATACGATTTTTACTTTTTTATAAATCTTACACCTTAAACAAGTGCTTTTTATTTTTAATATGAATACCATATTATTATGTTCAAAAATAAGAAAAATTATATTTTTTAGTTCATTTTGATTCATGCTCGTTATTTGGTTTTTTCATTAATCAATTGTGTTTTCCTGAATATCATTGTGTTTTTATAAATAACGAGTTCGCAAAACAAGATGTGGAAATAGCTCTGTTGTGTACTTATAAAACATAAATCAAACTAGTTTCTCTAATACATAAATAACAAATACAAACTAACACAAATTAATATAAAACATAAAAGAAAATAACAAATATATAGTTCCAATATAGAATTATCAAATTATAATAACTAAAATATTCAAGATATATAATAAGATATCTTTATATTATAAATAATCAATATAAAATCTAAATAATAATAACATGTCCAAATAGTAAATATTTCTATTTGTCATTGCTAAACACAAATTTACTTTTCTAAAAAGCTAAATTTTGAAAAACATATAAAATAACATTACTACTTCTAATCATAATACACAATGATAAAGTAACAACAATTTTATATAATATATAAAAAAATAATGGCAAAAATAATTCGAAATGATCTAAAACGTAAACACAATGATTAATACATATAACAAATAATGACAAATAAATGACACAATTTTCTGTCATATTTGACATAATGACCGTATTTAACACAACGACTAAAATGTTATTCTCTTCAAAAACTATAAAACGACACATGTCAAGGCCGAATCTTTTTACTATAACCTACATACATATTGAATTGGGGATATATGCAATACTTAAATAGATTAGGTTGGTTTTAATTTAATTCACTTAATATTATGAACAAACTTCCTTAAGATTTGAGAAATCCATACGAATTTGCGCATACATAATTAATGAATTTGAAAGGAAATGAGTAAGTGTTTCAGGTTTCAATTAAAACTCAAATATTGACAATTGGTATTTTGTGGCTAACACTCCTTCAGCCAAGTTTCCTGCATGTAACAATCTGGTTCCTTCATCCACCACACCAACTCATCGTGAGTGGTGGGCGTGAATGTCATGTAGGGGGATCACAGATGTGGAACATCACGCTCGGGGCACGAGTGAGGGTGTGGGGCACCTCCGCAAGGCTGTTCACGAGCATGGGGGCAAAGGAAATAAATTTTGACTTTTTTAAAATTTCATCTACCAATCACAACATTACATCTCATTGTCTTTTTTTTTTTAAATTAATTTTCACAGTCACACAAACACCATTACACGTGTTTAATGAGTGTGGCCACACTAACTACTTACATGACGTTTATGTATTTGCACTTTGTAGTCACACTCGCTAAACTATAACACCTAACCTAATGTAGATACACATCACATCAAATTGTTTCTTATAGTGTGCTTAGTGTTAATATCATAACAAATTTAGGAAGCAATAAGCTGAAGGGGTAACACATGTACACGCATGTGTTTTGTAGGTGCTAGTATTTGCATCCATTTATAAAAGTTTGTTTTTGGGTGCCCCTTATCAACACCCGTATTCACACCTGGGTGCATAACAACAACTTGATAACAACAAATACTTTTTTGTAACAAAAAATTTACCGTTAATACATCACGTAAAAAGATTTTAAAAATATAATATAACTATGTTAATATAATACCAACACCATTTTTCCGCATAGTGTTATACACATCTTAAAAACACTATTTTTAAAGTATGGTAATATTATATGCGTATTAAATTTAAATACTGGTCGCTTTTATGGTATATTTTAATTAAGAAAAATAATTTTTTTAATCTAATTAAAAGGTAACCAATGAGTACACGTGTCAACATCACATTTCTCCTCATCAATTTTTTTCGCTTCTCTTTTATATTAAATAACTAGGTTAGTCCATGTGCATTACACGGATTGAATAAATTAAATATTAAATAATTAGTACTAAACATTTATGCATTATAAAATCATGCTTGAAGATAAAATATGATTATAATTACGTACAAATAGTTACTTTAAGTAAATAAACAATTATGTATTTTTCTTAAATTTTTGTTTTATCAAAAATTATGATTTTTAAATTTTTTTTAAGAAAAATGATAAAAAAAGTTCATCGTATTATCTATTTTGTAAAATTTTTGTTTTTAAATAGTGTGTTTTTAATAAAAGATAGGTTTTTAATTTATTAAATTATATATTTTTAATTTGAATATGGTATGAGTAATATTGTTAATATTCAATATTATTATTAACAATATAGAAAACTAGAAAAGTAAGTATAATATGTCTTACAATTGTTTCACGCTTATTTTAGTTTTTTTTATAGATAGATGGATAGGCTAAAAACCATTAATTAAATGGATTATAGTGAGTAATCAACAAGAAGAGTTACAGTATAATATTTTAATATAAAATACACTTAAAGTTATATATACGTAATAGTTTAAGAAATAAAACAATTATACTATTTTTAACTCTCTTATCTAAATAGTTTCACTTTTAAACATTCGTTTTAAGATTTTTAGATAAGTATTTTTTTATAAAAATATTATTTTTTAAAAAACGCTTGTTTGTAATGATTTTGGTTGTTTTAACAAGGCAGGCTTTAAAATTTTTTACCACTTTATAACGGTTTTAAAAACAAAATGATTTAAAATATTTTATTTAAAAATATTTAGTGTTTTATAAAATTTCATATTATATAAAATTTTATTTTTTATTATTTAGAATTTAAGTAAAAATGTGATTTCTAATTTCCTTAATAAAAAACTATTTATAAAAAAATTGAATTCAAAAGATTTTATATAAGAGAGAGAAATAGAGCAATTAATAACATTTATTTTTAATAAGAGAGAGAAATTTGTATGAGTATTTAAATTACTATAAAACTCCTTTGAAAAGAAAATTGATGTGTGGATGTTTAAAAGAATGACAAGTACAAAAAAGTGGATAAGAGAATGACAAGTGATAAAGAAAATATTGTTTTATTAGATATTATAAATTAAATTAATTACTAATAATAATATTTAACTAGTATGATCCACCCGCGCTTCACCGCGGGGAGTTTATCAAATTTAGTTAACTAATAAAATAATTAAACTATAAGTTATATTATGATTCAAGCAATTCTTCATTATATTATTGTCAATCAAATGTCCTAATTATCTTGCAATAATATTTTCAACCGTTTGTGGTCTACCAGAAACTATTTTTCTTGTATGCATTTAAAAGCGACTTCTTTAGCATTGTAAGGTACCCTGGTGAGCAACAACAACATTTTAAAGGTAAGCGGTTTTAAAAAAAATGGCATATCTAATTCACACAATTCTACATATTGCAATTTAATAACCAGAACAACCAACAATTTGAATCTAAATTGTTGTTACTAACAACACACAATCCTACGGTGTGCATTTTGATCCGTTGCCAACAGAAATAACCTGCAATCTAAGATGCTACCAAGGGGAATGAAATTCTAGTTTGCTGTGTTAGCCTTCATTTTGTAGTGTGACACATTACCAACAAAAAGCAACGTGTAATTTGACATGTTATACACAAAATTTACCTACAAAAAACAACCTGCAATTATATAGTTAGTTTGATTGTGTAACAAATATATATGATGTTGTCTTACTTTGTTAAGCAAATAAATAATTAGTGTGAAAGTTGTAGGAACAAAATACGTCTTTTATCCGGGGCAGAGTAATTTATAGGGCTTGTTGCATCCAACAAAAAAAACTTCATCATTTCACTACAAAAAAACTTTAAGGTTCATGAGATGATCCATACATGACTCTAGACTACATATTATCAAGACCTTAAGTAAGTTTAAACATAACATACTATACACCCATAATCATTTCATAAAACTGATGACAACCAACCTAGCAATAGGTAAAGGTTTGTTTCAATACTCTTTATTTGTATAAAGTACTTTTATCTCATCTTACATCAGTACACAGAGTAGTTTATTTGGCTAATACATAATCAAAGATAAAGCTTTATACTAAAATATTAAAGCTTCAAGACTTCATCTGCTACACTAAAACAAAACACCCAAAAACTTGGTCACAAATTAAAATTAAAAAAATATATCAAGTTTTCAGTCCAAATGTAGCATGTATAATTAACCCAACATTGAGGTTAAGTTAACGTGTATAAAAGATGCATATTACACTCAAGACAAACATACAAATGAGTGAATATTGATCAAACGATTACCTCAGAAAAACTAAGAAACCGCACTCTAGTAGCAACCAAATATCCAACTGTCCGTTCAAACTTTACTATGAATGCTCTAACAAATCAACATTTAACTTTATGAACTATCAGAATTGTACCTTCATTCGACCTACAATCTCTAGTTGTCCATTCAAACTCGGTGCAACACAAAACATTTTAATGGGCAAAAGAATTTGAGACGTAGTCAAGATTTTTAGGTTAAGTTTTACACACAAATCAAACAACATATTCTGATTACACCCTGCAGCAGATAATTTAAGGATGAGAAGTATAGAAATTAAAAAAAAAAAAACTGTGGGTTGTATTTGAAGCTGTAAGGCAACAAAAAAGAATAGTGCACACTACATGTTTGCTTATATTTATCGGTGAGGAAAGCCATATTAAGTGTCATTCTTGTTGATTCACAAATCATTCAGTACAGCTTCTTAGAGATTAAAGATTACCTTTGAAATGCAAATTAGACCCAACGTAGATGTTTAAATAACACAGTTCCTAAATTGTTGCAAAACTTAAAGAATTTGAATTTGAATACAAAAATATATTGAAACAATCAAGTTATCAAATACTTGAAACAAAACCAAAGCCACATCAAATTGCATCACTGTTGTAAAAAATCTCAACCAATTTTCTATAGACTATCACGAATCCGATTAACTGTAGCATAGTATGAAAGATGCAAGAACAATTGCAGATTAGGTTGTGTAAAAGGAGAAACAAATAGTTATATAACTTAGGTTGTGTTTGTTTTTTTAAAAAACCTCTTCCCCATCTCTTCATCTGCGCGCTCGCAGACGCGGGAAGAGGTTTTAAGTTCGCAGACTGTTTGTTTTTTGGAAGACGTTTCATTTAAAAACGTCTTCCTCACCTCTGCAGGGAGAAGAGGTGGAACAATGTCTTCACACCTCTTCTCACCTCTTCTCTTCTGATTTTGAGCCCTAACCTTCACAATCATCTTCATAAATCATCTTCACAACCATCTTCACATACACCACCACAAACCACCGCCTCCCTCCCGTCGGTTACCGCCGCACCACCGCTCCACCGCTCCTCCGCCGCACCACCGCTCCACCGCTCCTCCGCCGCTCCAACGGTTATCAATCGTCACTAAACCAATTCACCGATTCAATGGAGCCAACGGTGGTGAAACTGAAGCCCATCGAAGCAACACCGGAGACCTTCAAAGACTACGGTCAAGTGGTTCAGTCGTCGCCGGACGGCGACGAGTTCGGACCTCACGACGCACAACTCGATCTCTCCAAAGGCACTCCGAGGTGAACATATTATCTCTCTATCTGTTAATCCTAGGGTTTTGATTGATTTCGCTTTTGTTTGAGTTGAATTTGGTTGTTTGATGCTCTAATTTGAAGTTAGTTGTAGATCGTAACGTATTTGAGTTGTTAGTGCTGTTGTGTGTGAGATTTGGTGGTTGTTAATCGTGCGGTTGATGTGAATTGGTTCGATTGTTGATTTCGAAGCTTTATGAGTGTTACTAACTATAGTTTATTGTTCGAGTTGAATTGGACTGTTTGATGCTCTGAATTGAAATTAGTTTGCAGATTGTTAGGTTTTTGAGCTATTAGTGTTGTTTTGTGTGAGATTTGTTGGGTGTTGATCGTGTGGTTGATGCGAATTAGTTCGGTTGTTCATGATTGTCGATACAAACTATAGATTAGAGCTCGTGAATCGTGATTGATTCATCGTGGGTTGTAAAAGCTTGAAACTATTGTAAACTGAATAGAACATATGCGAGTCATGAAAATTGAGCATCAATGATGTTATAACCACACTGGTAGTTCAATATACAATGGTAGTTCAATATACAATCATCTGGTAGTTCAATTGTTTATATCTTCTTTCTCATGTTCTGTAACATGATTCCAGTTTTTCAGGGTTCATCATCTACTTTCACACCATTTGTTCTTTATTTACAAGTGATTTGTCAATGATGTATCATTATTCCACTGTATTTGTAACACCTTAAACTTTAAACGAGAGAATATATAAAAAAAAATAAAGGAGCGGACGTTGGAGCACCAATAAGGTTGTTGTTGTGTCACGAGGTCATAGATTCTAGTCGTGGGAACATGTAGAAATACATGGTAAGAATGCATACACCAGATCGAAAGTAACCAATACATCTAAGAACCCGTGCATTCTGTAACATTATACACCAGGTTTACCTTTGAATAACCATTGAATGTTACATCAAGAATATATAAATTGTGGTATGTGACATCATTTATTAAAAAACACATATAAATTGATGTATTTTGACTATGACGTAAGTTTTTTTTTCTTGATTGGTAGTTTGGTACGATTAGGTTAATTCAGCTTGATTAAAAAATTGTGATATGTGACATCATTAAGATTATCCTAATACAGAATATTTCAGCATTCTGCAGATGTTAAAATAACAAACAGTCTTTTTCTTACATACTGCAGACATTTGGTCCACCTCTTCTACTGCAGATGTCTGCAGATGTGGTCCGCAGACTGCAGACGTTTCTCTGCAGAAAAAACAAACAGCACCTTAGTTGACAACCGCTAGAGTAGAGGCTCATCACGGGGAGTCGTGATCTGAACCGATAACTACAGGGGGTCGTATCCTAGAGAAGAGAAGAAGTGGACATCAAAACCATGCGCCGGTAGTAAACTTCGGTGGCAAATGTATAAAACCAAAAAGTTGACTGTCGCCACCGACCTAAAGTATTAATATATATTATAATTCTTTTATAAATTAAAATAGTTTTTCATAAATCAACAAATTGATCTTCTTATTAATGTTCTAAAGAAACGAACTTTTTTTTAAAAAAATAAACTTTTTGGGAATAGAAAATATTTTAAAATTAGTGTTTAAAAACTAAAAGTTTTATAAATAAAAAATAACTAAATTGAGAGTTATAATAAGAAAGTTTGTAAAAATGATATTTTCTTAAATAATTTATCTTGAAACAAAACTTTTCATTCTATTTATAGTAAGAAAGATTCCAACCATATCTTATCTTAAAACACCGTTTGATTAAAAAATTCATTTTATTAATATTTTATTATTTAACACGTTTAATACACGGATTTATTAAAGCTAGTAATATTCTTAACTAGGTTAGAGCCCATGTATTACATGGGTGGAAAAATAAAACATATCAAAAGCATTAGTTTTATGAATATTTTATTCTCTAGATGTTATTAGCCATTGGTGAAATAAAAATATAATAAATATTTAAAACTTATAACACATAATAAAATTAGAAATTATCTCTCTACTCTAATAAAAAAGTATCTTAAGATGACACGTATCAACACCACAATCATTTTTATCACAATTTTCCCGCCTCTCTCTCCTATTAAATAATAACCTTAATTACTAATAATATAATTTAATATTTTTTTAAATTTAATAAATTAAGAAAGAGATCTATTTATTAATGTTATTTCTAATAAAGAAAAAATTTAAAACAAAATTTTTAAAAAGATGATATAACTGTTTTATTACTTATAGTCATTTCTCATATATAATTTAAGTTATATCATATCTTAAAATATCATTTTATAATGAATAAACTTTATTTTATTTATTCAATCCGTGTAACACACGGGTTTATTAAAGCTAGTTACTTTATATTTAAAGATAAAATATGTTTGAAATCATATAATCTAGTATGTATTAATAAATTATTAAAATAAGAACATTTATATTTTAGATGTTTAATAGTTTAGTTTACTTATTTAAAATAATTATTTTTTAATATGAGAGAGACAAAAAATAGAAATATAGATATATTTGTTTTAACATATTTTAGCTAAAAAAGAAAGTCAAATTGATTGTTAATATAATTTTTGTATATATTACGAGAGAGATGCGAGAACATATTTTTTTTGATATGCTAGAATAATGACACGTGTCATTTGATATGCTAGAACAATGACATGTGTCTTAAAAAAATCTTTTTTTATTATATGTTATAGATCTAATAAAAAGATAACCAAGAAGTAAACGTGGCAGCACGACATTCCTACTCACCAAACTTTTTTCCGTTTTCCTCTTATACTAAATAATCACATTAATTACTAGTAATATTATAAATTAAAATTGTTTTTAATAAATCAAAAAAGAGATCTTCTTATTAATGGTTTAAAGAAACAATTTTTTCTAAAATATTTTTCTAAAAAAATAAGTTATTTGTTGGTTAATTACCTATGCCTTTTTAACGGTTCCGTTTGATTTGTTTTTCTGATCATGAGTTGATCTACTTGTAAACATGCATTATTGCATTAATTTGCGTTTGCTTTTCTAATTTTAATCACCCCATGGTATCTATATTTATATCTATACTACTATATAATGCATAACTTTGGAGAGAAATGTAATTTTACTACGCTTACAAGTTTTGAAGCAGCATGTACAAGTAATTACAAGGCATTTGATAGGGATAAAATAGGAAATTAAATAGTATTATAAGACGCTTCAAGGGTAAAATAGTAAATGTATTTCTTATCCCTCTAAATTTATTCCATCCCTACCCCTCATCAATCGGCTCTTCCATCCCCGCTCTCTTCAATCAACTTTTCAATGTCCTATCTCAGCCCATTCAATGGCATCGCAAGTTATTAGCTTCGTATTTTAAGCCTTTACCTCCTCACGGATCCGAATAGCCCTCCTCCGGTATTCTCGACTCACGTCGCCGGCGACCTCCATAGTTGCTTTATATATCACTGAATCCTCAAAATTGTTTATTTTGTTTTGATTGAATGGATAAGCGGAAAAAAAGATAATCAACCCCTTCGATTGCACGACTACACCATCCATCTAAACCAATGATTGAAGAACATCGGTTGCGAAGAAGAACACACCATGGATTGAACAAAATCAATATCAACACCACCTTATACCTCTTCTTATTTGATGGTTGGATTTTTGATCTACTTCAATAACAAATGGTAGTCACTCATCTATCTTTTTACCAAATTCATTTATAATTCTAATACCTCTTTCTTGTCAAATTAAAATTGTAGTTGATTTGATATTTAATTGAGTGTAGTTTTATGTTCAGAGGAGTTGAATTTGATACAAATGGGGGTTGATTTCTGGAAATCGAATCGGTACCATATTTGGAGTTGTGATTATGGTTGGTGGCGTTAGATGATGAAGTATCAAAACTGTAAATGAATCGCTAAGGTAATAAATTGTTAGGGTTTTTTAGCTTTTTAATGTGACTCTCAATCATATGTTAGTATTTTTTTGTTAGGCTATTTACTTGTACTACCAAATTTGCTTAGTTAATTGATCTAAAAGCTTATGTAATCTACAACTATAAATGAACTTACCATCTTACGGGATGTATGACTAAAAACATGTGGTAGTGATCATATATTATACAATATTATACAAGAAGTGTTACAATAACGGCTTATTTTCAGTGTTAGTTTTATTTGGTTTCGTGATATATTCATATTGTGTTCCATTAGATATGATTGCTCAATGTTCGATTGTTCTTCTATTTCTCCATTAAGATTTTGGATTTTTAGGCAATCAAAGAACATACATTATTTCAAATTTGGATGTTTGGTCTGATTTAGAGTATTGATTTTTAAGGTTCTTGCCAAGATGAAGCTCTTGAGACGTTGCTCCATGGTACTTACACTTCCACTCATTGTCATTTATAATTATTCTAATTTATAATAAAATTTATTGATTCAATATACTTTTTATTAGTTAAATATACTTTGAGTCAAAGACTATTCACTTGCTGATATTAACTAATTGGTATTTGTTTTTAGGAATCTACAATTGATCCTTTGATGTAACACCCGGTTATTTATTATTTTGAAGCCGACGAAGGAAGAAAAAGAAATAAAGTCCAAAGTCGAGGGATCAAACTCGCCAACGAAAGAAAGTCGGGTGAGTGGGAGTATATAAGGGAGAGGGCAGCCCTTACCCTCTCCCCCACACTCACAAATCAGCTAAAGAAAGAAGAGAAGAGAGAAAGAAGAGAAAAGAGGAAAAAAGTGTCGGTTCAGGTTGGTTCGAGTGGCCAAAATCGTTGAGGAGCGAGTCAAATCAAAGCCCTTGTCGTTGTGCTTGTTTGTGTGAGTTCTAGGACCCCACTTTTACTTGTTTTCAACCGAATTTGGGGCTGGAAAGCATCAAAAACCCGTTTTTGTATGTGTGTGTTTATGACCCATTTGGGTGTGTTGCGTGTGATGCGTTTATAGTTTGTTCTCAGCTTGTGTGTGCTTGTATGGTGTTGTGGTATGCATTCGTAAGGTATAAGATGGTTGATTTAGGCTTAAAATGGATTTAGATGAGTTTGGAGGCCGAAAACCCTCGGCTGCAGTCGGGATGAACTGCATTCTGCATCAGCTAGGGCTAGGCGACCGACTGGAGGCCGAATGGAGGCCATACGGCCGAATAGGGTGTGATTGGGGGCCATTCGAACGATTGAGATCCACTCGCACGAATGGAGGTTCATTCGCATGATTGAAAGGCCAATCGCATGGAGGTCATGCGATTGAAGGTCCAGTCGCATAAGTGTTCATCCGCATTAGTCCCATTCGCATGAGGTCCATCCGTATTAGCCCATTCGCATGATTGGGTGTCCATTCGCATGAGTGTTCATCCACATTGGTTCATTCGCATGATGTTCAGTCGCATGGAGGCCATGCGACTGAAGGGTGTCCATACGCCTGAATAGGGCTGTTGCACCCGAGGAGAAGTGTAGTTTAACTTCTGACTTTCGGGAGAAAGTGCAGATGTAAGTTTTGACGTAAAAATTCCCGTAAGTTCATGTAGGGTGACGATTGAGGCCTTAGAGTGCATGTAGGGCATGATGATGATGATGTTGCATGTTTATGCATGATGCATGTTATGTATGTATGATGTTGCCCTGTATGATGTGATGACTGTGCATGTTAATGTTCCTTATTATGATGTATGTTTATCTTTCCTGTGGCTTTACGTGTTATGATAATGAACGAAATGAAGTATTATGTAACGTAAACTGGAAGATAATGAAAAGTGGAACATGATGAATGCATGCATTATTGAACAAGGAAAGTAATGAAAGTCTTGCAAGAATTGGATATCGGGGTCCTTCTCTGTGATCGACCATTTATATAGAACCTCTACCGCTTACCTCTAGTACTGCGGCATACGCTCAGCTGTTCATTTATTGACTCCGGCCCAATATCTAAATAGTTCGGGGTGTAGCTTATGGTATTGGTACAGAAGATATCTGATGCGCAAGTAATGATATAATGAATGAATGAACGAATGAAGAAGATAATAAAATTACTATCTATGTGTATGTATGATGTATGATCGCATGAAATAAAAGAATGGTTTTAACGAAAGAAAAGTATGTTTTATTTTATAAAACTAGAACTCACTCAGCAACGCTGGCTTTGATGTGTTTCCAGTTGGCAGGTAATGATTGATGAGGATGGCACGAGGTGGCTACTCAGCTCTCTTGGGATGGCATCCATTCATTTAATGCTTTTGTGATGTAATGCAACAATGTATTTTGTAACCGATTGACGCTGTATTATTTGGCAAATGTTTTTATAATGAAATGAGATGTCCTTTTGAATGTTTCCGCTGTAATATTTTCCTAAGGCAAATGTAATTATATGTTTTATGTGCGATGAGGATCCAACTGTAAGTGTCCCGGGAACGGGGCCTTGCAAGTTGGTATCAGAGCCAAAGTTTAAGTGAAATGAGTAAAATTTTCAAATAAACCTTAACTTAAACTGAAAATGGGACGGAATGGGAATGGGATGCCAATCTGAGTAGCTGCGTGCCATCGGGTATTTTCGTAAAGTTAACCGGTTTTATGTGCGCATGGTATGTGGTTTTGTGTTGTATGTATGTTTAAATACTGATGTAGTCAGGACAGGTAATGCTTGGGTATGAAAAGTAAAGTAAGTGGCTAATTATAACTGGCCACTGTAATTAGGGACTTACTATACTTGACATAAACTGAGCTGTTTCCTTGAATGACCATGTTAGTGTTTGAATCTTTCAGTGTGATTTAGAGAATGGCTGGAGGTAGATCTTCTAAAGCTTCTAGGGGTGGAGGCCGTGGCGGGCTTGAGGTTGAGCCGCGACCCAATAGAGGAAGGCCAAGGGTTGAAAAGGTGGTTCCTGAAGAACCAGAGACCCCTCATTCGGAGGCTGGGGATGAGAGTGCAAACCTGAGGGCCTCGGTAAAGGAGGCTGTTGTTGAAGAAGTACACCAGGTCATGCAGACAATCTTACCGTTTGTGGTGACCGAAATCATCAAGGCGGTGAAAGAAAGGAGAGAAACAGGTCTTCGGGGGGACGAGAGCAACCGGAGCCTGAAACGATTTTCTCTGATAATGAAGATGAGGAAGAGGAAGATGAGCCTGTGCACGAGGTTGTAACTATGAGGCGTTTATGAGATGCAAGCCCCCTTCTTTTGACGGTAATGGTACTGCTGCTGCTGCTCACCGATAGGTGAGAGAGATGGAGGCTGTCCTCGACATCAACGAGTGCCGGGAAGATCAGAAAGTGAAATTTGCCACTCATTCGTTCATGGACTCAGCTTTATACTGGTGGGACAACATTGTCCAAGCTGAGGGTAACCGGGCAATCAGGAGAATGAGATGGCCCGAGCTGAAGAAGATGGTGATTGAGGAGTCCTGTCCTCACAGGGAGATGGATAAGATAGAGAGGGAGTTCCTGCAGTTGGAGGCGGGAACCATGACACACCAGCAGTACACTACAAAGTTCAATGAAATGGCACGGCTGGTGCCGGATCTGGTGACGCCTCTATCTCGAAAGATCAAGAGGTACGTTCAGGGTTTGTCGGTGGATGTTCGCAGGCATATGATTTCTGCCCGGCCAGGCACGTTTAGGTAGGCGGTTGATTTGGTAGGGAGACTATATGATGAGCGGGAGGTGGTGGTGACAGAAGCGAACAAGAAGGGTGGTGGCGATCGGAACGGGAACGGGAAAAGGTTCGGTCGGGGTGATGCCTCGACGGGTACCAAGAAGGCACGGGTGGATGACCGCCGCGTGGCCACACCGGGAGCGGGATCAAGGAGGTGTGGCAAGTTTGGAAAGGAGCATGCGGGAGAATGTAGGCTGGGTTTGAATGTGTGCTTCAAGTGTGGGAAGGTAGGGCATATGGCAAGGGATTGCCTTGCGGGCAAATGTTTTAACTGTGGGGAAAGTGGTCATATGAGCAAGGATTGTAAGAAGCCGAGGACTGAGGGTTTCGGGGCAAAGAGGACGGTAGGTGAAGGACCGAGGGCGAGCGCCAGGGCATTCACCATGACATAGGAGGAAGCTGGACAGACCCTGATGTCGTGTCCGGTACGTTTCTGGTAAACCAAACTTTAGCTTCTGTGATATTTGATTCGGGTGCCAGTAAAAGTTTTATTTCTGCTGCTTTCTGTGCTAAGCTGCCTGTTAGTAGTAGACGTGTTGATGCGCCCTTTGATGTAGAAACTGCCATAGGTAAGTCTACCAGCATTTCCGAGGTGATAGAGAACTGTGACGTGGAACTTGAGAGTCATAAGTTTCCTGTTAGACCGTTTGTGATGACCTTAGGTGGTTTCGATTTTGTTCTTGGGATGGATTGGCTAGCGGACTACGAGGCAAACATTGTGTGTCGCAAGAAGATGATTCGGTTGACAGCGCCTGACGGGAGTTCGATGACGGTTTATGGTGATCGGGTCACGACGATTCCGAAAGTAATTTCGATGGCGGTGGCGGGAAAGTGTATGACGCGTGGATGTAGCGTCTACTTGGCTTATGTAAAGGATGTATATACGCCAACACCATAACTGTCTGATGTACCGGTTGTGTGTGACTTTCCAGACGTGTTTCCAGAAGACTTACCAAGAGTGCCACCTGACAGAGAGATTGAATTTGTGATTGATCTGATATCGGGTGCCCAACCTGTTGCCAAGGCACCGTATCGGTTAGCTCCGACGGAGATGAAGGAATTGATGGAGCAGTTGCAAGAGCTGCTTGATAAGGGGTTCATTAGACCGAGTATCTCTCATTGGAGTGCTCCGGTCCTGTTTGTAAAGAAGAAGGACGATAGTATGAGGATGTGCATTGACTACCGCGAGCTGAACAAGTTGACGGTGAAGAACTGATACCCCTTACCGAGAATTGATGATCTGTTCGATCAGCTCCAAGGTGCCAGTTGGTTTTCAAGGATAGATATTTGATCTGGTCACCATCAGCTAAAGGTGAAAGAGCAGGATGTTCCTAAAACAGCTTTTCGTACGCGCTATGGTCACTACGAGTTTCTTGTCATGTCCTTTGGTTTGACCAACGCGCCAGCTGCTTTTATGGATTTGATGAACCGTGTGTGTCGGCCGATGCTGGATAAATCAGTGATTGTGTTTATTGATGATATCCTGATTTATTCGAGGAGCGAGATTGAACATGCCGGTCATATTCGGGAGGTTCTGGAGACGCTGAGGAGGGAGAAGTTGTATGCTAAATTCTCCAAGTGCGCGTTCTGGTTGCGCGAAGTTCAGTTCTTGGGTCATGTGGTGAATCCCGATGGGATTATGGTGGACCCGGCGAAAGTGGAGGCGGTTATGCAATGGAAGTCTCCAAAGACGCCATCCGAGATTCGTAGTTTCTTGGGTTTGGCGGGTTATTATAGAAGATTTATCCAAGACTTCTCTAAGATTGCTTCTCTGTTGACTAAGTTGACCCGAAAAGATGTAAAGTTTATATGGGGTCAATCTCAAGAGAAGGCATTCGAGGAATTGAAGACAAGATTGACTCAAGCTCCTGTTCTGTCATTACCCGATGGAAGTGAAGACTTGGTGGTCTATTATGATGCTTCCTACTCAGGGTTGGGGTGTGTGTTAATGCAGAGAGGGAAGGTTATAGCATATGCATCCCAACAGTTGAAGGTTCATGAGGTCAATTATCCTACTCATGACCTGGAGCTAGCAGCCGTGGTCTTTGCACTAAAAATTTGAAGGCACTATCTTTACGGGACGAAGTGCACCATTTTCACTCACCACAAGATCCTGAAGTACTTCTTCGAGCAAAAGGATCTGAACATGAGGCAGAGATGGTGGTTGGAACTTATAAAGGATTATGATTGTGAGATCCACTACCATCCGGGCAAGGCCAATGTGGTGGCTGATGCCCTTAGCCGTAAAGAGAGGCCCGAGCCGATTCGGGTGAAAGCATATCAACTGATCATGACCTCTGATGTAATGAATCAAGTCAAAGAGTTTCAAGATGAAGCACTGAAAGAAGATCATCTTAACTCTGAAAGAATGAGAGGTCTGGTTGGGGAATTGGGTGAAAACACACTCGGTGTTAGAACCTGATTCGGTCATGTGTGGATTCCTCGTTTTGAGGATCTACAGGTGAAGATAATGGATGAAGCTCATAAGACTCGATACTCCATTCACCCAGGTGCCACGAAAATGTACCAAGATATGAAGAAGGATTATTGGTGGCCGGGTATGAAGCGCGATGTGGTGGAGTATGTGAGTAAGTGTCTTACTTGCTTACAGGTGAAGGCCGAGCATCAAAAGCCGTATGGGAAGATCCAACCTTTGGATATACTAGAATGGAAGTGGGAGCACATCACCATGGATTTCATTACGAAGCTGCCGCGTACCCCGAAAGGGTACGATGCCATATGGGTGATAGTTGACCGTTTGACGAAGAGTGCTCACTTCCTACCGATCCGCGAGACATATTCATCTGAGAGGTTGGTTGATCTGTTCATAAGAGAGATTGTAACTTGTCATGGTGTGCCGGTGTCTATTGTATCTGATCGTGACACCCGGTTTACATCTAAATTTTGGAAGAAATTCCACGACGCTATGGGGACGAGGTTACATATTAGCACGACTTATCATCCCCAAACTGTGGTTAGTCAGAAAGGACCATTCAGATATTGGAAGACATGCTTCGGGCATGTGTGATTGATTTTGGGGGAAGTTGGGATGACCACCTGCCGTTAGCCGAATTCTCATATAACAACAACTACCATGTCAGCATTGGTATGACACCATATGAGATGCTATACGGTAGGATATGCAGAACGCACGTTTGTTGGGGTGATATTGGTCAGAAGGAATTGGGGAGCATCGAGGTAATCGAGGCTACGACTGAGAAGCTTGAGAAGATTAAAGCCTTCATGAAGGCAGCCAAAGACAGACAGAAGTCGAATCTGATAAACGACACAGGCCGATTGAGTTCCAGGTGGGTGACCGGGTTATGTTTAAGGTCTCACCTTGGAAGGGTATTATCCAATTCAAAAAGCGGGGCAAGCTGAGCCCAAGGTATATAGGCCCTTTCCGAATCATCGCCCGAGTAGGAGAGGTGGCCTATAGACTGGAGTTACCCGATGAGTTAAGTGGAATTCACCCGACATTTCATGTATCTCATCTGAGAAAGTGTTTAGCTGAGGAAGACATGATTGTTCCACTAGAGGATATCGAAGTAGGAGACAGGCTCAATTACGTGGAGCAACCAGTGGCAATCATCGATAGAAAAGAGAAAAGACTGAGAAATAAAGTGGTTCCTCTTGTGCGTGTACAGTGGAAGCACAGGAAGGGATTCGAGTCAACGTGGGAGACTGAGGAAGAAATGAGACAGCATTATCCACGTTTGTTCGAAGAATAACAGGTTTCGGGGACGAAACCTACTTAAGGGGGTTGGACTTGTAACACCCGGTTATTTATTATTATGAAGCCGAAGAAGGAAGAAAAAGAAATATTGTCCAAAGTCGAGGGACCAAACTCACCAACGAAAGAAAGTCGGGTGAGTGGGAGTATATAAGGGATAGGGCAGCCCTACCCTCTCCCCCACACTCACAAGTCAGTCAAAGAAAGAAAAGAAGAGAGAAAGAAGAGAAAATAGGAAAAAGTGTAGATTCGGGTTGGTTCGAGTGGCCAAAATCATTGAGGAGCGAGTCAAATCGAAGCCCTTGTCGTTGTGCTTGTTTGTGTGAGTTCTAAGACCCCACTTTTACTTGTTTTCAACCGATTTTAGGACTGGAAAGCATCAAAAACCCGTTTTTGTGTGTGTGTTTATGACCCATTTGGGTGTGATGCGTTTAGAGTTTGTTTCTGGGCTTGTGTGTGCTTGTATGGTGTTGTGGTATGCATTCCTAAGGTATAAGATGGTTGATTTAGGCTTAAAATGGGTTTAGATGAGTTTGGAGGCCGAAAACCCTCGGCTGCAGTCGGGATGAACTGCATTCTGCATCAGCTAGGGCTAGACGACCGAATGGAGGCCATACGGCCGAATAGGGTGCGATTGGGGCCCATTCGCACGATTGAGATCCACTCGCACGAATGGAGGTTCATTCGCACGATTGAAAGGCCAATCAGATGGAGGTCATGCGATTGAAGGTCCAGTCGCATAAGTGTTCATTCGCATTAGTCCCATTCGCATTAGTCCCATTCGCATGAGGTCCATCCGCATTAGCCCATTCGCACGATTGGGTGTCCATTCGCATGAGTGTTCATCCGCGTTGGTTCATTCGCATAATGTTCAGTCGCATGGAGGCCATGCGACTAAAGGGTGTCCATACGCCCGAATAGGGCTGTTGCACCCAAGGAGAAGTGTAGTTTAACTTCTGACTTTCGGGAGAAAGTGCAGATGTAAGTTTTGACGTAAAAATTCCTGTAAGTTCATGTAGGGTGACGATTGAGGCCTTTGAGTGCATGTAGGGCATGATGATGATGATGTTGCATGTTTATGCATGATGCATGTATGATGTTGCCCTGTATGACGTGATGACTGTGCATGTTAATGTTCCTTATTATGATGTATGTTTATCTTTCCTGTGGCTTTACGTGTTATGATAATGAACGAAATAAAGTATTATGTAACGTAAAGTGGAAGATAATAAAAAGTGGAACATGATGAATGCATGCATTATTGAACAAGGAAGTAATGAAAGTCTTGCAAGAATTGGATATCGGGGTCCTTCTCTGTGATCGACCATTTATATAGAACCTCTACCGCTTACCTCTAGTACTGCGGCATACGCTCAGCTGTTCATTTATTGACTTCGGCCCAGTAGCTAAATAGTTCGGGGTGTAGCTTATGGTATTGGTATGGAAGATATCCGATGCGCAAGTAAAGATATGGATGAATGAATGAACGAATGAAGAAGATAATATAATTACTATCTATGTGTACGTATGATGTATGATCGCTTGAAAGAAAAGAATGGTTTTAACGAAAGAAAAGTATGTTTTATTTTATAAAACTAGAACTCACTCAGCAGCGCTGACTTTGATGTGTTTCCAGTTGACAGGTAATGATTGCTGAGGATGGCACGAGGTGGCTACTCAGCTCTTTTGGGATGGCATCCATTCATTTAATGCTTTTGTGATGTAATGCAACAATGTATTTTGTAACCGATTGACGTTGTATTATTTGGAAAAAGTTTTTATAATGAAATGAGATGTCCTTTTGAATGTTTCCGCTGCAATATTTTCCTAAGAAAAATGTAATTATATGTTTTATGTGTGATGGGGATCCAACTGTAAGTGTCCCAGGAACGGGGCCTTACATTTGATTTCTAAGAAATCACGCCCTACTCTGTCTCACGATCCTGGTAATCCTCTTGTGATTATACTAAATTTGTCAATGGGTATGTTTGTTGATTTATGAGGTTCAGTTGTGGTGGTCTTGTGATTTGAATCTTTAGTCTTTATTATTGTTGTTTTGAATCATAAGTGGAGCAATGTTTGTTTATGATCAAAGTAAAAGGGTGTTTGGAATCTGTTTAAGAATCAGATATTTTATAAATTAATTACAAGCCCTATAACTGAAAGATCGTAAGAAAGTCGAAGATCTTGTATGTATTTAGTTGTTTTCTTTTAGTTAGGTCCAATGTTTCTAATGTTTATTTTGTTTTCAATTTGATAGTCAGAGATGGATTTAACATTGAAGCAACAGTTGGAGCTGTATGTTGAAAGGGATCAGGATGCTGACCCAGGGTTACAAATGGTTGCTCTTGAAGGCATAAGCTACTATTTCTTTGTAAAGAAGGTGTTATTTGTGTGTGTTTTTTTATGAGAAGCATGTTGTTTGTGAAATATATGTTTTGAAAGATTTACCATTGTATTGATAGATTTACCATAGAGAGGTCTTCTATAAGTGAGTATCAAATTTTTAGTTGACCAATCTATCTGACTATCTCGATGCATTGTTATTATCTATATACTTAATTCATATTTAATATGATATACCTTATAGGCTCTTCAAGATGGTTTACTGTTAATTGGTTGCTCTTTGCAGCTTACAAGGGATGGTGATAAGGTAAATAACATCAAAATACTATCATTATATTACTTGGACTCCTCTGCTTTATAACTTTACCTTATTTGTAATTTATGGTAACTGCTTAGATAAATCTAAATGTCGTGAGAGCACTTGGTATCAATATATGTTTCATGTTCAAGCCCAAATGTTAATTCCATTTTTACAACTTCATTTCTACAAGTAACATGGGAAGATTCATCTTGGTTGGAAAGCATGGTGCAGGCTTTTCCTTTCTTGTGTGATAACCAGAAATGATAAGGTACTTATTAAATAAGGGGTTTGAACTTGTTTATTTTACCTTGGGTTGAGTATGATAATAAATTATATATTAGTACAATCATAAATTTAAAAATTGGTATAAAATAATTTAGTAGGTAATGCATGAAAGAAAACGCCTTGTGCGTTTTCCAACCCATGTGACCCATGCACATAAGACTTCACACATTGACCCGTTTGTAAGTATATAACAATTACAACATGCTGATGTCATAAATTTCTACTTTTATTTCATAAACATTGATTGTGACATCACATAGATGGATTAATGTTGTTGGGAGAAAGATATGGTAATTTCAATACACTCCCCAGTCCTAACATTTAAGCGTTCTATAGATTTGAGTTGTCTTATCTGAAACGGGTCAAACTAAAAACAATTTGGTTGAATAATATTCAAATTTTCATGAACATCTAATCTTAGTTATCTTATTTTTCAGGTTAAGATGCCCCAAGGTTCATCTGGCGATAATGTTTTGACATTAGAGGGCTCTCAAGTGGTAATTAAAACAAAAGGTTGCATTTCAAGATTATGATGTGATTTTGATTTCTAATTAGGAGATGGTTTTAAATAGGTTTTGGTATTGGTTTTGATTAAAATTTTCAAATTTATGAATATGCTTTTGAGCTGTATGAATTTATTTTTACAAAAAAAAATAGAAAATGAAGATTGAAGATGATTAGAGTGTTTAGGTCATTTACCTGCATGATAGATCACAAGGAAGCTGATGGTAATGTACTATGATATTATTTCAAGTGTCTTTCATTTATGCAAATGTATCTCCAGTTTCATTTTGTTGCAGATGAAACTTGATATACTTGCTACTAGCCACCCCAACTAAAGGTAATGTATCTTCAAATGTATATTTTTCTTTTTTCTTAAACTATATAAAGGCTTGGTGTTTTTATGTGCATTTATAATGTGTTATTTATTATTATTATTTTTCAAAGTATCATTTTTATACCGATCCATCGAAGCATTGTTTGGGGGTACAAGTTGCATATCAAAGGATATGACCTGAAAAAGGCATACCTGCTCCAAAGTGAAGATACACTTATACTTATAAGATATCATAACCCAATAATACCATGGTGGGGTGTTTGCCATTATCGATTTGGTGAGGTTTGTTAAGATGAATGGGGTGTTTGCCATTATAGTTTTGGTGAGGTTTGTTAAGATGAATAAAGATATAGATTTTCACAAATGAATGCATATTATTATTTTCCCTATTATGACATTTGATTTTACACTATGATATTGCAAGATAAACAATATTAGTTGCTTGTTCTTGAGCTACTTATGAATGTATGGCTCATACCATAGTGCAAAAAAATGATGTACATAAACCTTGTGTGTTTTCCTACACTGCTATAATATACTTTATAAATCCCACCAAATACATATGAAAATGAGGTTAATAATCAATTTGACTGGTATAACGTTATACTTGTAATCTATAAACAATGATATTTTTTTAAAAGTTTTTGTCTAATAATTGCAGTTGATTTACCTTAGCATTTATTTGTTAATTGTTTTAAACATTGGAGAAAACTTTTATGACCCACTTACAATCGACTGAAAAAAAACATATCAAATGAGTTAAACAAGTAATAAGTGGCTTAAAGTAGGTTATTAACTATCCTGTGCCCAAGACATGTACACAACATGTCGCCATGTTGCTAAGTTATTTTTATGTACTTTTGATGCTTTACTGCCACACTTTACCTTGGTTAAGTTGACCGGCGTCCTTACAAATGTTGTGAGCCTTCTTTATTTAATGATGCATGTAGTGTCGTTTCATTTCCTTTCAAAAGAGCCTACCTCACAAATGTGGAAAGCTAAGGCATTAGACGTTAATGCCCGAGCAAACAATGCTCCAAGCACGTCGTTAGGCTTCTACCTTGGTCTAACACGCCTCTAAGACTTATGTATTCATCAACAGAGATTTGCTTCAACCTCTTTTATTATATATCTTATATTTGCTAATATGATAGGATGATGCAATTCAAGGTAGAATCAACCTAAATAGTCTAACATACTTTAAAAGCGTAAGTTTGAAAGCTTTATTATGCTAAGTTCATGTTATCGTTTTAGCAATTAAACACATGATAATGAATGCTCATTTATGAATGTCATCCCTGATACTACAATCATACTACAATCAAACTGCTATACAAGAAATAAAATATGTTAATGGTGACATCAACCGGCTTCTAACGGTTTGCTCACATTTACGCTTCTTTTACATGCGTATGTACCTCATTATAGGCATCACATTAAAAGGTTCCATGCTTTTATTATATTTCACTGGAAAAGTTTAAAGTATTTCTGATATAGGTAAATGTTCTGCTCTTTTTTACCGTCTCCATCGGGGGCATATGCAAATAGGTTTTAATTTACCATTTTGAGGTGAAGGAGTATCAAGTGGGTGAAACACCAAAAGCTCTAACAAATAAATTCTAACTCTCATGAATTATTTTCTAATGTTTTTGACATATACCAGTATGCTTTAATTGTTTCAGTCGTAAGTGAAGCACTTGAAAAGGGTATCAGCCATTAAAAAAGCATATTAACTTTCCACTTTTGAAAGAAATAGTTGTCTGCAAATGTAAAAATACAAGAACATAAAATTTATCAAATGTATTTTTGGATCATTCTAATTAGATCGCAATAGATGGTGTTATATTTAGTACATACGAGTAAATGTATTAGTTTCATACAACTTTACATCATGTTTGATACTTTAATCAGCTGAACTTAGCACCGCGGGTATACATACTAGTACTATATAATACATAAAGGATGGGTAAAACAATTTTCATAAGACGCGCCTTTCTCACCTACTCCTTCCCTTTCGGTTTCATCTCCGAAACACACACCGGTGATACTCATCTTGACCTCACACCTTCTGTAAGACGCACCCCTCCGTCTCCTACGTTTACCTTCGCATTCAACCATCTGACCCCTCTTTAAGCTTCTCAATGGCGACACCTGAATCGTCCTCCGTTACCCCTATCTTATTCAGTGTGATCGCCTCTAAGGTTATTTAACACCGGTGGTTTCTAGGGTTTCTCATCACAAATCTTGAATGTGTGAGTTTCAAGCCACCTTTTCCACTTGTGGTGGCTTCCTCTAGTGTCCATCGTTTTCCCTTCTTTCTTCCTACGACACCACTATCAATAAAAGAAAGATTCGATGGTTAAATCAGTGAGTTCGAAGTGCAATATCGACTTCATGTCGAATCCTAATCCAGCTATGTCTAAGGTTTTCAAGTTTTTGCATTGATTGATCGTTTTCCCAGGTATAAATCTCTTTAAAAGTTCAATTACTACTAAAAAATGTGTGATTCAAACAAGTCTTACCTTTTATCATTACTCACTTTTGTTTAATTATGTTTCGTTGTGGAGGGCTCAAGATTAATATTGTGATCTTTGATTTAAGCCTCCGATCATGCCTGATGAGTATTCATCTTCCAAAAAGAAGGATGGTTAGTGGGATGACATTTGTGGTCAGGTATTTATTTTGGTTTCATTGTTTATCAGTTGCATTGTTGAACCCTTATTGATTTTTTATTTAAATTCTTTCATATGTGATGATAGGCGCTGTTTGATTTTAGGGGTTTTGTTGGATTGATGTGAATGTGATTGTGTTTGTTGTTTGTTTTCTGTATCGATGCTTGATAGATACTAGGATTATACTTGGAATTTGAACATTTGGGTCAATCCTTTTGCTTTGTTTTTTCGCTTGGTTATTGTTTAATGCTTCCATTGAAGTAATATGCATCTAGAGGAACTTGAAGTACAAATGGTTTTTGATTGATTCTGGGCATATTCTGCAAATTTTTTAAGAAATAAGGACTCAAAGTGTATACATGTGATTTCATTTAATTCACTTCATGATGATGCATTCTATTTTACGTTGATAAATATCCATTATGTTGATTATTGCCATTTCAAGACACAATAATCAGCTCAAATGCACATCCTAACAAATGTGTTTGTGTTATTGGATTCATCATGTTCATAATATCTTCTTTATGCTTACAATTTTGAACTTTTAAGTCAACAAATTACACTTTCATTTGGTTCATACTTTGATTCCTCACATGATTATTCTGATTTCAAGCAACAGTAATCGATTTTCAATGTTAGATTAGATAAACATATTATTTGTCTGACTATATGATTATATACAGTTCTAACAATTAGATTCTAATAATTTGTCAAAAAAGCACCAAGAAACTTGACTATCATAGTGTAACTTTGTATTTTTACTTGTTTATCATTTTTCTGAATCTAAGGTTTCTATGCAATCACTTCATAAATGTAATAACTAAAAGAACAGCTTGGTATTGAAATTATAGATCAGTATCATTCATTTATGAAATTATTAACTAATTTGTGATTTTGAAGTTTATCTTCACATATATTTTTATGTGTTTATATGCAATTTATCAATATGGTTGTGGTGTTGTTTGTATGTGGTAAAGTTTGTTCCTTTTCACCAGTTTGTTTGATTGATTATAATTATGAAAATCAGATGTGGATCTATAAATATATGTTTCCTCAATGTATTTTATGTGTTTATTTATTTGATGGGCTAATATGGAAATGAACTGGCATGATCAGGTACTATATTGTTAATATCATGATCCATTTCTTAATAATGTTGAATTAGAATTTTCATTTTTAATTCTGCCGATAGTGGTGTTGATGATTAGAATTTATCTTTGTTAATAACTGAAGTGCTACTACCTTGCTGCAATTGAAATTTGTGTTGATACAACAGGAACATGCCATATCCATTGCATATGTTTGTAGTTGAATTCAAGAAGATGATTAGAATCAACTTCATGGCGGTGGGTATTTGATGAAAGTTTGGTTTCTTACTTTAGTTGACTTTATGTGATGCTTTTGTGTGGTTTGTGACTAACTCATCATTTATTGGAATATGTATTAGGTCTTAAAACTTTGCTTAATATCTTCTCTTTTATCTAGGTTTCCATTTACCATGTTGTTGTTGCAAAGAGCTATTAAGATGGTATGAAAGCTTCCAGAAGTTATGAGTGTAGCGTGTGTGTTTAGGTTAGTCATGCTTATTTACCTACCATCAAGTGAGGCATGTCTAGCGTTCAAACAGTACTTAACTTTTGGTTAGAATGTATGATTACGTGTGAAAATTGTGCATGTGGGTATCATTATGTTTCTTCTACCTTGGTCACAAGTATAAAATCCAAAAAAAATTAAGGTCTCTTGACATGTTTGTACCTTTTTTCTATCTACTACAGATAGTTTAGAACTATATTTTCTGTAATTTTTAAGTCATCTTGCCATGTTGAATGAGTTATTATGTACTTACAACCTTCTAACATCAAACTATATTTTGATTGATGCATCTGTTTATGATCCTAACCATATTTACAGTAGTTACAAGTATATTTGAGATTTTAGAAATTGACTTGAAGTACGATTCTAAAACATACTTTTTCTGCAGGGGTTTCCAAGGTCAAAAATTGACGTTCCAGTAGTGCGGGCTAACCGACACAAACTTGCAAGATTTGTAAGTGTGATCTTTATCATTGAAATGAACTACTCTTAGTGTTTTTTAGGTTTTACGATCATATGACTTTGATTATGTAAAAGTCAAAGTATTTATTATTTTACATCAAATCTATTTCATACTTGAATTTCCTTTTTTTTGTATTTTCAAAAAGTTAATTGCTTTTTGTTTATTAATGAGTATTACATTTGCTTTTTGTAGTATTGTAAGTTTCAACAAAATCAGAGACTCTTAAAGTTGATTGATATATTTTTTATTCAATTGAACTTCTACTTTTATTTCTTTTCAATACAGAACTGGAAAATGACCATAAGGATATTATAGAGAAAATAAGCCAAAATATTGAGTTGTTCCATTCATCAAGGCTTCTTCCTAAATATTTAACTGTTGTGGACTCATATCAGTGTTGTTACACAGTTTAATAAACTTATAAAACCGGAATATTGATTTTCTTAGTTTTTGAATAATTATTGTCCATTGGTGTTGTTAAACACTTTAATAAACTTATAAAACCAGAATGTTGATTTTTTAGTTTATGAAGTATGATTGCTCATTTAGTATTTTCTACAACTTAAAAGGATTGCATTTTTCATTTTGTGCAAGGTGATACTACAGGTTCGGGTTGTCATGAATATGTGTTTATCCAAGGTGTCATGGATCACATTTGATTATATATATCAGGGTAAAAACGAATATATAGGGATTCACTTTTAATAAGCACATGTACAATCCCTATGGTTATACTTGTTACATTTCAAGTTTAAAAGCTTTGCTTTTTGGCATTACTATTCCCTGTCAAAAAATCAAGTAATCAAAATGACATTGTCACCAAGAATCTTGAATGCTGCTTGGTAAAACATGAAACATTTATTAAAGTAAGTACACGACATTTAAGAAGGTTTCATGCTTTTTATAAATTTTAGAGTACTTTTTTTTAACTGAAAACATATTATATTCTTACTCCTAAATTACACACTGCTTGGGTTTAAACCTGGAATCTCACATTGGCAAAGTTAAAAGTATTTAGGGTTATTTTTTAAAAAACAAAGTCTCTATCAAGTGGGCTAGCCTCACATTGGTAATTTTTAAAAGTATTTAGGGTTATTTTTTTGAGTTTATAATTATAGAACTAGAATACATGATACATACTCTTGCATGGTAGAGTTATGCAATTTATAAAACTATAGGTCAAACACTAATCCTGTTTTTGAGAAGAAAAAGCTACATATTAGATAGATTAGCAAAAAACTATTTGTTGTGCCAGTGTCATAACATTTATTTTATATTCTTCATTTTCTTACTGACATTGTTGTTGTAAGTTTCATATAGAATACATTGTCCTTACATAAGAAAATGACTAAAGACTAAAATGAGTCAACAACAGCTGCAAATGTTGATCATTTTATTGCATAATGTCAGAAGTTTAAAAAATTTAGGTATCTTAGATAACACCAAAGCACTAGGATTTAATTGAGGCTATACTGTGTACCATTAATTGGGGATTCACGCAAACAGATCATGGATGCTACTAGAACGACAAATGCAAAGACCATGGGCCTGGTTCCATAATGTAGAAGAGGTTATATTGTGTGCTGAAATCCTCTCATATGCACAAAGACACAATATTTCACTTGGAGATCAAAACCCATCAAGGACTCACAAACATTCTAAACCTAACTGCACAAACCATTGACTCTTTGGTGCAGCTTGATCTTCATGTTGGTGTCGATGTTGAGGTTATATTTTCAAAAGATATCTTTACATCCTTTTATTGTTATTAATGCTTCCTCCCGACGATTTTTGGTAGTGAATTTGTTACTTGTATCATTGTTGATTAAAGGGACATACATGAGGAGAGATACACAAATGCATTTCTTGGATATGGATCAAATGATTTTCATTTTGCGACTGAACTCACATATAGTAATCCTTCTTTAAACTAAAATTTGTAATGCATATTTTCATGACTATCATGATGTTGACACCAATATTCATAGTTCTTAAATGTACACAAACTTTTGATTTGATACATTTTTTTCTTTTCTTTTAATCACACAGACTCTCTTCAAAAGAAGAGAAAAGAAAGTTAATTTTAATGGTAGCATTGGTAGTATTCTTATATTTATGCTTTTGTAATGTCCACTTCCATAGCATGATACTTCATGTGAGGCACATTGGTTAGTTTTCAAGGCTGAATAGTTACGTGTAGTCTTTTTTATGATTAACATACACTTGTATTTCCAAATTATGGGTTGACAAACATGACAATGGAGCTGTATTTGGTCATTTTGGCATTAGTCCGATTGATGATGTGAGTGAAACTTCATACCATTTCCTAGGTTCCAACGTATTCTTGCATTCTATATATAGATCATAAAACTCACAGCTTTTGATTGAGTCTCACTCTGATCTACATCCAAAATACCACAAGACTCAAGTTAGGCATCCAAACAGAATAGTTCAAGGGAATTGCATATTGAGGGATGCCAAACAAGCTGTTCTAACATGAAAGACGTCCCACCCGCTGCAACGCGTGGGCATTCCCACTAGTATATTATATAACCGTGACTAACACATTGACTAGTATCATTCTCTATACCTCATACAAAGTTTTTTTGAGAGTCGCTACCTATATGTCTTTGACATTATGACTCGATCCTTGTTATGTATACGCATATCTCAACTATTACTACTTTAATCAAACAGCAAGATTGTCTCTTGTCCTTTTGAAAAATCTACATTTTGTACATGATTCCACCTCTTATTTCTCAAACACAAGCAAATGTCAACTAGGCCTAAAAGTTTTAAATTAAAAGTTCCTTTATTCAGTTATATTGTTCTCTAACGAAAGTCAAAATAAATTCTTTCCAAACTTTTTATTGAAAAATATATTTTAATAATAACTACTTTACGAAATTCCTTCACGACTAAAAGTTAAAAGAATATCCGCAAGATATAATTATCAATAGAGCGTTCCTATGATAGAAGAAAATGATCCAGCCAAAAGTCAATGTAAAAGTATTTTTTAGGGGTTATTATTTCATACACCATTAGTTCCGCATTTACATCAGACAAAGACAAACGATCGTTTTTCAAAAAAGTAAACGATCGTTTGTGATTACTATAACAACCGTTTATAGTTAATTATCGGTGATGTGACTAAAGAAAGTAAACGAGCGCATTAAAGGCTCTAAACGACCGTTTACCTTTAGGGTTTAGTATTATTTATTTAAAGACTATTTGTATGTGTATATATATTTTTACATTATATAATTCAAAAAAATTGTATATGTATTATGTAAACTTTTATATATAGTTTACATTATATATTTTATTATAAATTTAAGAAAAAGTTTTTATCTAACTTTAAATATTTATTTATATAGTTTATTGTAGATTTTTTGTATGTACAATTATTATATTATATAATTCAAAATTTTATAAGTATAATTAGGTAGACTTTTTAGTTATATAGTTTATATTATATATCTTTTATTATAAAATTTAATTTTATATGTATATAACTATATAAGTTAACAAATTTGATTTGTATTAATAGAAATGAAATAGATAAATAAGAAAATGACTGATTTTTAAACTTTATAATATGAATACTTAGAAAAACAAATAAAACTTATATAGTTCATATTATATTTTATAATATAATTTAAATAATTTATATATGTATATAACTATATAACTTAAAATATTTGATTTATATTATTAGAAGTGAAATACATAAATAAATATAAAAATGAATAATTTTAGAACTTTATAATATGAATACTTAAAAATACAAATGAGACTAGTCTAATCTATATTGAACCGACTAACAGATTTATTTTAAAGTATATATTGTTTATTTCTTTGAAGTCTCTCATCATACATTATTTCCCAAGCAACCGCATTATTACTTTTGTGAAAATTTCACAACGGCGTTGTAAAAGGCATTAGATATTCGCCCTCTAAGCGTATAGAGACATAGTGACATCCATACACATGTGCAATAGTAATGAATTGGTGGTACATGAGTTCGTGCGGACATGTTCAGAGCAGAAAATAAATCGCATTTTCAGTGGGAGATAAATAATGAAGAATTATATTAAATCTGTTGGCGATCAAAATTCATGTGTAAGGCATGATCATCCAGTGTTGATTAAGAGCTGCACCCGATTTTTGCCATGATAAATTACGTTCTTCTTATCATATGAGTTAGAAAGAACAATTCAGTATATTTTATAATTATTGTGTAAATCGTTTAAATGCTCATACCTCAAATTCAGCCAATATTCTTCACCGAATCTCAAGGAAAAGAAAACCGCACGAAACCCACAGTTACCATCACTCTTTACTTCTTTATATGGGTTATGTATAGAATGAAAATTTTTGAAATTAGGGTGGTGAACTGGTGATATAGAGATGATTGAGTTGTGTTATCTACGTATGAACTATGACTTAGGAGGCTCAACCCCATAAAATCATAGCTGATAAAATCATCTGTAATTGTGTAGCTACGACATAGGGTAAGTTCAGCAAGTGAAGAGTTTGGTTTGTTTTGTTTTTGAGATATGAGTGTTGGCCTTCCATGAGTATTTTTTGCATTATAGGCTCGGTAAGATTTATGTTGTTAGAATCCCTTATGTCTTTTATCCTTTCTAACCAATTTCTTTTCACTGTGGGTTTTTTTTGTTTCTAGTAAGCTTCTTTGGACCTGTCAAGTTCGTCATCACATTTAGTATATTCTTCAACTTGGTTTAAAGATACCGATGAATAGTCAAGCCTCCTCCACATTATAGCCGCAGATATGGATACTTATTGACGGGGACCCCGTTACTTCCCACGTTCCCCGCGTCACACCAGGTGATGACAGCCAAAAGGGTGGAATCTTGGACTAGCAAAAGGCTTCTTTGCACTTATGATAGACTACTTAAGACTCAATTCAACTCGAGAGGTCAATGAAAGGATTTAGTAATGACGCCATGCATCACCATTATGTGCTTTGCTGAAGAGAAACTTCCATGGCGTAGATTGACCATTCGGCATTCAAGTATATTTGTGGCTAGAGGAGAAAAGCAATGAATCTTAGTATCATGTAAGCGTGATGTCAGGCTTTTCTAACTCCTAGTCGGCTAGTAGAAGGATAGAGACTAAATCATCGCACTTGAAGTCCACCCAAAAGAGTTCCCCGGCTTCTCGTGATGAGCGCAGCGAGCAAACGATGTTTGTGCCAGAGGAGGGTGGTGAGAACCGTTGAGCAAGTTTAACCTTAACTCTTTATCAGGTTATCACCACTTGCACTCTCTCCCGAACGAAGTGACATGCCCTTTTAAAGATAGGGGCGGCTTTCTTGTGGTCATATTATTATTGTAGTTCTGCTCCTTGCTAAAAAAACAGAAAGACTTGCTTGTTGAAAATTGCTGCTTGCTTTAACTAGGGAGTTTTGAACATAAAGAGAAGATGCTTCTAAAGCTCTCTTTCTTCTTTTATTTATGATATTTTTAGTTTGATTAAAAAGGGAGAGTGAGGGCTTCCCGAGCCTTCCCCAACCACTAACTGGCACGGGCTGTAGCTACTTTATTTAAATTCATCAAAAACGCTATAATAAGACAATCCATGGCGTGGAATCCCGAATAGCCACTTCTTCCGGCTTTATTCAGTATGGTTGCTTCATTGGTTCAGTCTCCCTTCCGGGGCAAGAAAAATGAAAAAGCAAGGAAAGCCTAAACAACAAAGTCTGAGCCAGACCTCAAAGGAGGTTACTTAATTGGGATAAGTGAATACTATCGTTAGATCCTTCCTAGCCAGACAAGGAGCCTGTGTTACGAATGTAGTGAAATGGGTTTGCCTGCATTTAAATACTGTGAGATTTCACAAGCATAATAAACCGCAACTAGTACGAATATGGCAACCACAACTTTATGATTGGCTTTAAGTCTCATTGACTCGCCTTAGCTCCCCAACTAATATATTTAGAGCTTCAAGAGAAACATTAGATATCAATAAAACAAATAAATTATTTTTGAGTAGATGTTTTATTTTAATCCGGCTTCCCTTAAAGCTTGCCTTTATTTATTTTCTCAGCAATAGGTTTTCTCCCGAGGGGGTTGGGGGCGTAGTCCTGGCTAAAACGGATAGGTGAGCTCGATTAAGATAACACCTATTCTTCGAAGCAGGGGTCGCACATTTGTTGTTAAAAAATAGTTAGTTTGGTGGTTTTAATATTTTAATTGAGTGGAATAGATTGATTCTGTGGTATTGATTGATTTCACATGGAAAACAAATAAACAAGTTGAAAGGGTTATCATGCACGTATACGTGAAGCATGATGATTGGATATGCCGAAACGAATTAAACCATGAAAGTGTGAAGCTGGCGTAGCTTACGCCAACCCCTACGTAACTCACACCAACAATGTTTTCAGAACCGGATCGGACGTTGAACCGGGCGCTTTACTAGTTTGGTGGTCGGACCGGTCGGAACGGTCGGACCGGTTGGACCGGATTTAACTATATTTTAATTATATTTATATATGTAATTAAATATATGTTGGAAATAAGGGTGTAAAGAAAGTCTCTCTAAGAATCTAACATCCTTGTCCCACATTGATGTGACAAATGAAACATTATATGTTTATATGTGATAACAAGGTGAAAGGTATTGAATGTCTTTATGATACTTTTTACATCATGACCTACCCGCGCGCAGGGGGGAGGGTGCAAAAACGGGTTTCTGGCTGGAAAATTTGGGTCGCCCACGCACGACATGCGGACACGAATGTCGTTCGAAATAAACCGGGTCCGCGTGAAGCCGGTTTTTTGTTTTTTTGCTCTTGATTTATGGTTTAACACCACGTTTTTACCCATTAAAACTACAACACTGCACACCAACATGTACAAAAGTGTGGCAAAGCATGTCACTTACGCTGACGGCGTAACTTCCGGTGGACGGGTTGGGTATTGCGTGTTTTCGGACTTTTGTATTTTTGACAAGGAGAGTTCGTATCGAGAGGGTTAGGGACAATTTTGTTTCAATCTTGGTGCTAAAAATGAAGAAGATCATCACTCGTATCAAGATTAAGCTATGAGCCCAAGTTACAAGAATCTCATCATGACCATCAATAGCTAATTCACCCATGATCAACTTCAGATGTAAGGTTTGTGTTAGTAAATGTGTTCTACTTAAATTTACCATATGTTTAAGGTTTTACATTTAAACATTGTTTTAGGTATGAAGATACGATTTTTGTTGATTTAATTATTAAAACCATCCATTATTGGCCAAATGATCATTAATAATTGCATGTTTCATTCATTTCATATTTATTGAATTTGTTTCATTTAGATAATGTCTTATTAAGTTAACACAACCAGATAATCGACTTGTTTTAACATATCCATACAATATATTAACAGATTATGTCTATGTAACTTTCAATTGATAGTTCACTATACATTGATCATTTTTAAGTCTTGTTTGCATACTCAACTTAATTTCAATTTCTGGTTTCCTAAGTAATAATTGTTAACAACTATATCACAATAAACCCTTAGTCAAAGCTTAAAAAAGTAATAGTTTAAGTAATATAGTTAAACAATCAATCACATTCTAACATCATCCACAAATTCTTCATGGTTCGACACTCTATTTGCTCAAACTAGTTAAAGTGAATAAGAACACGTAACCAATTTTCTTATTTAATCCGGGCTAGGATACCAATCAGTTTTGCAAATGAGTATTTGCTCTTCAAGCGTGAAAAGAGAAAAGAGGTTAATAGGTTCACATAAGCCACAAACAAGATTCATGAAACAAGATGTTTCCTCATCACTTCATTATGCCACTTAAAACATATCAATCTCATCACAGAACAAAAGAATCCAGAACAAACAAATATTAGAACACTTAAACCAGATCAAGAACAAACGTATTACATACTAGACAAGAATCGAGTCTGCTACTTACCACCGATCTAATCCTCTTCCTCCATGAGAGACTGGAGCAGTGTGGTGCAACCAGACATGATCTCGTCCTTCATGAACCCCATGGCGTTTGCAAAGCGCTGGTCCGACACAATCCCGTTGTAGCTGGTTAGAACCACACGGGCACGGTCACGCCCTGGGTCAACAGTCTTGCAGTCACCGAGTGGGCTGCTCACAAGAACCACATCACAGGTCTCATCACCATGGTCTTCGTTCACATTGATGTAGTATGTTCCTGTGGCATCGGTGGTTCCTTCGGCGGTGTACAAGATCTTTTGTTCCTTGTCCTTGCATTCCACTCTAACCTTCGCGTCTGCAAACCAATACCAACTTAATCAATAATACGCATTTTAAACCAGATCTTGTTCAGTAACTTCTTAAAAAACAGATCAGAACACCCCCAAATCTCAAAAGAACAAGAACCACAAGCATTAAAACAGTAGATCTTAACAATACAACACTCTACAGATCATGAGTAGATCTTAACAATACAACACTCTACGGATCATGAGTAGATCTTAACAATAAAACATTCTACAGATCATGTATCTGTCATCGATCCAATCCAACATTGACTCCGAAATACTGCAGATTCCAAATGATCCCAATTCTCCAGCCAATTGACAATATTATAATCATAAGCTACAAATATGCGATAATGCTTGAATGATACGCGAAATCCAAGCATAACAATATGAAGAAATAATTCACTAAATCACTAACTGACAAAGTTATAACTATAAACTACACACACGAGACAATGCTTAAAGCGGAAAACAAGTGTAATAATACGATGACATTCTTCTCTAAATCACTACTGACTATAATACTGATTTCAATAGATTCAAACGAATTAGTATCAATACTTGATCAATAAGCAATCGCAATTCATCGTTAATTGACAAATCAAAACCCTAAATCCTTCAACAAACCACCAGATCCATCCATTTCTTCACTAAACCGCCACTACAACTTCAGATCTACCAAAAACAAACACATTCATGCTTCACAAACACAGATCTACAACAATCTCCAACGAACAAAACAAATTCACACACGATAAACGCACACATCAATCATCGAGTGAAATCAATAGAATATTACGAGTAAACTTACTAGGAATGTAGGTAGTAGCGGAGGTTTCGAAGCCAGCACGGCAAGTATCGCAGTAAACTCTGCCTCGCAAGACGTAGGGGTGCGACATCGGACGTGAGGCGCTGATCATCGCCGGTAACAGCACGCAGAGTGCTAACATCAACACTGATTTCGCCATTACTCTGTGTGTGTATGTGTGTGTGTGTGTGTGTGTGTGAATTTGTGTTGGAGAGAGTAATGAGCAGCGGTGAGTGATGGTGTTACAATGGGCGCAGATAAAGGTGAAGGATTCGTTTTTACGCGTTTGTGCTAATGTGCGCCAGTGAGCACATGGGCCTCTCGTGAAATTATTTTTGTGTCGGTGAAATTATTAATGCTGGTACAACGCTATTTTTGGGCGCGTGATTTCACGCTATTCTTAATAAACGTGTATTTTAAAATCATGTAATATCGTGTTTTCATGGGATTGTAAACGAGTCGGATGTTTAGCAAATTGTTTGATGAAAAAGTTGTTTGTTAATGAATGAATAAAAATAAGAAAAAGTGTATTTGGTAAGTTAAACGGAAGAACATAAACAGTGGGTACGCTCGTTCATTTTTGTTCGTGAGCGTTCGATAAGATGTTTGTGAACGTTCGATAAGGTGTTTATTTATGCTAAAACTTAACATACTTCTTGATTTTTGTGTTAATTATATTTATGATAATTATGTAAAGTATGTTTGAATAATAATATTAAGTTTATGTTAACATTTGAGAGGCTTTTGTTTGTGTTCGTCTATGTTTATAGATATATGTTTGTTTTCGTTTGTGTTCAATTATGATCGATAAATGTTCATAATCGGTAAATGTTCATGAACAGTCCATTTGCTTAATAAACGAACACAAACAAAAACAAGAATTCTCGTTTGGTAATTGTTCGTAAACAGTTAATGAACAATTTCAATTCCTTAATGAACGAACACGAATAGAACCTCATTCGTGTTCATTCAGTTTATTTACAACCCTATCTATGCAGCTTATTTATCTAAATCAAATCAAACATTATACAAACAGTAAACATGTTGACATGTTATACATGTTATAACTAAGTTATAAATGTATTAACTAATTATAAAATGAAAAAAGTATAATAAATGGATTAAATATATCATGATTTACTTGGGTTGGAGTTTAGTCTTAGAGCATTCACATCATATTCCTTAAAAATTTGTAAGTGTAATCTCTATATTATATGGTATGATTTTTAGTGGTTGTGAGTGGAAAAAAGAAAAAATATTACTGTTTATCTGTAAATTTAAAGATTAACTGTTCAAGCATTATAATTTTTTAATATTTTTGAAAGTGATTATGAGTGGATTAGAAAGATAATGTAATGATAAAGGTATAAAAATATTATTTAATTAAAAGAAGAGAGAAAAAAATAATGGTTTATAGTATAATTATAAGAATAAAAATAGATAATGAGATGTGAATGCTTTTAAAAAACAATGTAAACAATTTTTTTAGAGTAAACTATTATAGTTTGATGTTGTTTGACGTTACTTGTATTCGTCAACAAATTCATTTCCACGAACAAGGTCTCCATCATGTACCTTTATTTCATTCACATGTCGTTTGTATAAAATAAATTTATATATATGAAATGCTCGTTTGGGCTCTAAGCCTACTTGAGCTTGATATATAAAGATCAAACAAAAACTTGATTATTATGCAAGTTTCACTAAAAGCTCAAACACATCTATTAAACGAGTCACAATTAAAACTCGAACTCGAATCAAGCTAATTTAATCTGGGCTTAATTGAAAGATTGTATGAGAGAGTGCGTGTATGAAGATGTATAGAAGCGAGAGTGGGATAAAAATGTGCACCGAACATTTGGAAAAGTACAATATGCGAGCTGTTAATCATATGCTACCCGCCCTGCCCCTTTTAATTCAACCTTTCCGCAAATTGCGTTGAGTATGTAGCAAGAATAATGGTTTTCATTGAATTCGTTTACACCACCAATTCTAATTTCTAATATTACTATTTTATTCCGGTTATTTTATATTTGTTTTGTTTGCTATATATTTTTACTTCAACTAGCTTTTTTTACCCGTTGAATGTTGTGATGATATCATTTTCACCGTGATAAAATATAGGCTACAATTGATTTGATTATTTTTCAAATTAAATTTTTTTAAAATGTAGACAAACTTAAAATGTCATAAAAATAGCACGTGCAACTACGCAGTATGCGGTGTGGTAAAGTATAGACTACAATCGCTCCGACTTATTTCCGAACTAAATTCACATCGAAACGTAGAGTAACTCAGATTTATTACGTCGAATGAAAACATATTATATTGACCCGATGCGTTTTTAAACAAAAGTTACGTGAAAACATCGACCTTCTCAAATCGTATATAGAAAAAGCACGTTAGCGTTTTATAATTGTCCCGACTCATTTTTAAATAAAATCTTACGTCAAAACATAAACGAACATCAAAACGTACAAAAGTATATTTAAAATAAATAAATAGATGCCACGGGCCATTCTTTTTAAGGGTATAGTAATAACTACTTTTACGGCACACCACTAAAAAAAGTAAAACCACAACCTAAGAACAAAATTAAAAGGTGAAAAAAAGAATTTCCTAAAGGAGATTGTAGTGGGCTAGTTCGAACTCAAATTAATCCAAATGATCAACATTTAAACTACGGGGGCAGGAGTAAATTTTGTTATAGATATGCTCAAGATGATGTTTATTTTACAAATTGGATTTTTATAATTCAACTACTAGATAATAATTTATATTATCAGTTTGTCTAATAATAATCTTAACTTTTAATTTTATTGTCAAAGGCAATTTAGTAGCATAATTATCATTGATTTATATTTGATTTTCCTTTGTTTTCACTTCATTTTGTTATATGTTTCCTATTTCATTTACAATTATCATCTTGAGTAAAATTAGGTGAAAATCAAGTGCAAATCAATGAATGATTATACTTGTAGGATTACCATCGACAATAAAAATAAAAGTTAAGATTATTATGTTTCAAATTGATAGTAAGAATTATTATTGGCCAATAAATTATAATTTAAATTATTAAAATTCAATGTTTCTAGATTCGAAATTAATTTATTATTGGTGGCATGTGATATCTTTGGATGTTACTTGTAAAGGGATAGGCTAAACATTGGTGTTGGTATTGGATTTGTCTTAAGTAACGATATATGATCAAAATATGTGTAGGTCGTTCAAGTATTAGATAATGATTAAAAAAAAGTTACGATGTTTAGCTTTTATTATATCATTTAATATTTTATATGTATTTTCAAGTAGTTGAATCCACCAGTAAGTTTTGTTAGTAACTCGTAATGGTTAATAAAGTACACCATAATGAATTAATGATATATATATTATAACTTATATATGTGTATGTGTCTATACATATTGTTACGTTTAAGTTAGACCTACCTAAAATTTAAGAATTGTACTCTTTCATTGTTGGATCTGCAAGAGAAAATTTTCATGACTTCAGGGGATTTAACATTACAGGGGAAGATCGACTTTACTCCATATTGTTATGTCGTCAATCGGCATCCTCACGTGTCGATAAAGATTTGTAGGTTTTAGATTAAATGTCCTTCTTATACATAGGTTCCTTAACATCAAATGAAATTAATTGATAGACAAATAAGAACATGATCAATAAATATAAAAAATCAAACCTTTGGATATAAATATGAATGATTGCTTAGAAAATTATGTCAGAATGGAGCAACATACCAAAAGAGAACAAGTTGAAAGATAAAAGATGAAAAGTGGAAAAAAAATTCATGTCGAACAAGAATCTACGTATAACTTATGTATGAATAAATATAGTAAAAAAAAGTATAATAGCAACATAGGGGAGAGTTCAAATGAGAACCACCTTTTTTTGTGAGAACTTTAGGAACCAATCTCAGCCACTTATTTTTTATCATATGTCATTTACCCCCTTTTTTTAAAACGTTCATAACTTTTTTTCACGATATCATTTTTTCAAAAAAAATTCACTATAAAATTCAGTATCTTTTTATCTTTCCAATGCCTACCATATTGATATATACTTTTCTAAAAAAATCGTCAAGCCGTTATTTACATATGTGTAAATCTAGTTATACACATGTGTAAATCCGATATTACACATGTGTAAATCCGATATTACACATGTGTAAAACGAATTTTGTTAAAAAACAAGAATTTTTTTTATTTTTTATAAATTTTTTTTATTTTTTTATGAAAAAGGGAAAGTAGGGGAACATTTTTGTGTTTTTATTTTTTTTTATTTTTATGTTATTTTTTGATTTATAAATTTTTTAAATATGTTTTTGTTAATTATAATTTTGCCATTAATAACTAGTGGTTGAGATTGGTTCCTAGAGTTCTCACAAAAAAAGCTAGTTCTCATTTGATCCCTCCCCTACCAACATATTCATGCTAACTATGCTTAGTGTGTTCATGATACATACACTAAGCCATGCTACAAGTTTATATGTGTTAGGTAGTTTGTGCTCGGTTAGAAAAGTAATAAAGTCTAAAGACTAAGTCTGTTAATGTTTAGTTGATAGGGTGTTAAGTGTAATTAGTTGTTAATGGTTGTTATCAAGTAGTTATAGGCTCCTAATGTGATTCGAATGAAAAGAATCCATGTAATAGAGTTCTGTGATCAATGATTTTGAATTTTCTTGATATATTATTCTTCTTGATTGCTAATCCTTTGTTATTCAATTAGGAAATCTATTCTACAGTATGAAGATGCATTAGCAAAGACATTAAATAAGAATTTGGAAGTAGTGGTTTATATGTACAATATGGATTAACAAACACAATTAATAAGAATTTGAACGTGTGTATTCATTAGTGAATACATTAAAGTTTTGAAACTGGAGGAGTATTGTATGCTAAAGTGGCTATCAAGTTAGAAAGAGAGAATCAAGGGTTTGAGGCCCTTAGATATAAAAACAAGGTTAGTTGTTAAGGGATTTACTTAAAAGGTAGGTGTTGACTACAATGAGATCTTTTCTCCTGTAGTGAAACACTCATCTATTAGAGTTATGTTAGCTCTAATAGTTGTGCAAGACTTGGAATTAGAGCTATTAAATGTAAAGATAACATTTCTCCATGGTAATCTTGATGAGGTAATGTATATGAAGCAACAGTTGGTTTTATAGCTCAGGGAGAGAGAAAAAAAGTCTGTCAGCTTAAGAGATCAGTATGGTCTTAAGCAGTCATCTAGACAATGGTACAAGTGTTTGGATGACTACATGATCTCTCAGTTGTTTTAAAGGAGTTCTTATAATAGTTGTGTCTATTATAAGAAATGTGATAGTGGTGTCTATGTATTTTTATTGTTATATGTTGATGATATGTTGGTTGCTAGTAAAAGCAAGGCTGACATTCGAGCTACTAAAGATATGCTAAAGAAAGAATTTGAGATGAAGGAGTTAGGTGAAGCTAAGAAAATATTGGGAATGGAAATCTCTTGAGGTAGAAAGCTTGGTCTATTTAATCTTACTCAATCTTCTTATATTCTTAAGGTATTGACCAATTATAAAAAGGATTAAAGCAAACCAGTTACTACTCTATTAGCCCAACATTTCAAGTTGTCAAGTTATGACCGTCCTGTTGCTAATGCTGATGTGGAGGCTATGCGAAACATCCTTTATGCTAGTGTTGTTAGGAGTTTAATGTACCTTATGGTATGTACTAGACCTGATCTTAGGTATAGTGTTGGTCTTGCGAGTAGATATTTGAGTAATCCAGGAAAGAATCATTAGGAGGTAGTTAAAGTGGATTTTAAGGTACGTGAATGGTTCTAGAAATATTAGGTTGGTGTTTGGAAAAGGGGTCAATCTCAGGTCATGTCATATCTGGATTTGGTGATGCAGACATTGCTAAGGATTTTAGACATGGGAAGATGTGTTTATGGATTTATTGTTTGTGGAAACCTGGTTAGTTGGCAATCTTCAATGCATCGTGTGGTAGCTTTGTCCTCCACAGAAGCTGAGTATGTTGCTTTGACAGAAGTAGTGAAGGAGGCCTTGTGGTTAAAAGGTTTTGTTTCTCAGCTTGGTGTTGAAGTTGGGGATACAACTGTTTGGTGTCACAATCAAGGGGCCATACAATTGTCTAAGAATCAAATGGTTCGTAAACATACGAAGCATATCAATGTGAAGTGGTAAATTCAATCTCATCAATGTGAAGTGGTAAATTCAATCTCAGGTCATGTCATATCTGTTTGGATCTACGTGGTGTTTCTAAATTGTTTTTTTGTTGTTTTGTTAAACTTTGCACAAAGGTGGAAATTTTTAGGTAGTTTGTGCTCAGTTAGAAAAGTAATAATCTAAGGACTATTTATGTCAATGTTTAGTTGATAGGGTGTTAAGTGTATTTAGTTGTTAATGGTTGCTATCAAGTAGTTATAGGCTCCTAATGTAATTCGAATGAAAAAAATCCATGTGATATAGTTCTGTGATCAATCATTATGAATATTCTTGATACATTGTTCTTCTTGATTGCTAATCCTTTGTTATTTAAGTGGGAAATCTATTCTACAATATGTAGTATATGCATTAGCGAAGACATTAAATAAGAATTTAAAAGTAGTGGTTTATATGTAGCATATTCATTAGCAAACACATTATATAAGAATTTGAAAGTAGTGTATTCATTAGTGAATACATTAGAGTTTTTAATAGACAGAAGACTCCAAAAGTCAACATAGATAGACTTTTGAATATTCTACAGATATGTACTGCATTCAAATATATTCAAATTTACAACCTTATCTACACAATAGATTAGGTTACATTGTATTATAAATATGGAGGTAGATTATGAATGAAATCAACAAATTCTATAGTCTCTATCATGGTATCAGAGCTCATCTGATTACCAAATCCCGTATCCCATCTCCCTCCTCATATTCCTTTGTTTTTCTTCTTTTTCCTCTTTTTCCTGCCACCACCATTAACAAACTGGAAAAACGATCCACACCATGTGTCTTCCTTGGCTACCCATCGCATCATTGGGGGTACAAATGCTTTAACCTCTCCACTCAACAAATCCTTACTTCCCGCCACGTCATCTTCGACGAAACCAAATTCCCATTCTCCACCACCATTCCTTCCCCGCCCCCCTCCTACCAATTTCTCTCTTCCGACATACACCCGTATTACTTCTACCAACCCGATAACCCTCCTTCTCCCTCACATCGGCCCACCTCTACCCCACCCCCCACCCCCTCCTCTCGGTTTCTCCAAACCTACTCCCGTAGGCCCAACAAACCCAAGCCCAGCCAGCCCACACCCTCCAACATATCCTCCAACCCACCACCTTCCACTGCCGGGTCACCACCCCCTCCCCTCCTTCGCCCTCTAGTCCGACTCCACCAACCCCACCTCCCCCACCCGCTTTGCCTACTCGAACCGTCCATACTAGAAGTATGTCCGGCATCTCAAAACCCCGCCAACCTCTAAACCTCAACACCCTGGCCTCCCCCTCCCCGCTCCCGCGAACTCCCTTCGATGCCCTCCGCAACCCGGATTGGTCACGAGCCATGCACGATGAGTTCCGGGCTCTTATCGATAATAAGACGTGGGAGTTAGTCCCGATATATGGCTTTTTAGACATAAATTTAACTCTGACGGTTCTCTTGAGCGATACAAAGCTCGTTTGGTTTGTGATGGCAGGTCTCAACAGGTCGGCATAGATTGTGGCGAAACGTTTAGCCCTGTGGTCAAACCGGCAACCATCCGTACAGTGTTAACGATTGCCCTCTCACATGACTGGCCAGTGCACCAACTTGACGTGAAAAATGCATTCTTACATGGCACGCTCCATGAGACGGTTTAAATGCATCAACCACCGGGGTTTCGGGACCACACCTACCCTAATCATGTCTGCCTCTTGAAGAAGTCTCTATATGGACTCAAACAAGTCCCCCGGGCGTGGTATCAAAGATTTACAGATTATGTTTACACATTGGGCTCGTACGTACAGGAGGACGGAGAGATACACAACGATGTAGCTCACCGTGTGCAGTCAGGATGGTGCAAATGGAGAGCAGCATCAGGGATCTTGTGTGATAAGAGGTTCCCAGCAAAACTAAAGGGAAAACTATACAGAGCGGCAGTTCGTCCAGCTATGTTATACGGAACAGAATGTTGGGCCATAAAGAAATCGCACCAGAGACAAATCGAGGTCGCGGAAATGCGAATGCTGAGGTGGATGTGTGGCCACACAAGATTGGACCGAATAAGAAACGACGTGTTTCGACAGAGGCTAGAGGTGGCTGGTATCACAGATAAAATACGAGAGGGAAGATTAAGATGGTTTGGGCACGTAAAGCGGAGGCCGTTGGTAGCACCAGTTAGAGCAGTAGAGAACATCAACGTAGAGGGTAGGAGGAGTAGAGGTAGACCTAGGTTGACTTGGGACGAGGTAATTAGGCGAGATATGGTAGACTTGCACCTCTCTGAGCACATGATCGAGGATAGGAGTGCGTGGAGGCGTATAATTAAAATTAAGGACTTTTAGCGGGATCTGTTGGTAGGAAGGGTAGTCGTAGACTTAGTTGCGGGACCCCTGTTTTCTTTAATCTGCCCTTTCGCGCGTCTCTTGAAGAGTATCTGTTGTACTCAATTTCTCAGCTTTTATGTGATCTTTACCTGTGTGTTGTATGCTGTATACCATAATTGTTACGGTTATTGTTTTCCTTACTGAGTCGGGGGTCTCTTCGGAAGCGGTCTCTCTATTTCCCAAGATAGAGGAAAGACTCGCCACCAACCACCCCTCCCAGACCCTACTCTTGAGTGGGATTTACTGGGTATGTTTGTTTGTTTGTTTGTTTACACATTGGGTTTTAGCCATAGCAAGAGTGATCATTCTCTTTTCATCTACAAACAAGGCGGTAATATTGCCTATATATTACTCTATGTGGATGACATCTTACTCATCACATCCTCACAGCAGCTCAGACACACCTTCATGCAACTTTTATCAACCGAATTCGCCATGAAAGACTTGGGCCCATTGAGTTACTTCCTTGGCATCTCGGTTACCCGCACGACACACTCCATGTTTCTCTCTCAGCACCAATATGCTGCCGACATCTTACAATGCGCCGGCATGACTTCGTGCAACCCCGCACACACACCGGTTGACACAAAGTCCAAGATGAGCTCCTCCGATGGCATCCTGCTTGAAGACGGCACATCATATCGGCAACTAGCAGGGGCCTTGCAATACCTCACCTTCACTCGCCCCGACATCTCCTATGCTGTTCAACAGGTGTGCATGCACATGCATGCTCCCCGGACCACCCACATGAACGCATTAAAGCGCATCCTACGCTACCTCCGTGGCACTTTAACTCACGGGCTTCACCTCACAAAGTCACCCATCACTACGCTTATTTCCTATACCGATGCGGATTGGGGTGGTTGCCCGGATACGAGGCGTTCTACATCCGGATATTGTATCTACTTGGGTGACAGTCTCATTTCGTGGTCATCAAAACGACAACCGATTCTTTCTCGCTCCAGTGCTGAAGCTGAGTACCGCGGTGTTGCCAATGTTGTGTCTGAAACATGTTGGCTTCGAAATCTTCTCCTAGAGCTGCACCACCCTACTAACTGTGCCACTCTGGTTTATTGTGACAATGTCAGTGCTATATATTTATCCGGAAACCCGGTCCAACATCAACGTACAAAACATATTGAAATGGATATCCACTTTGTCCGGGAAAAGGTTGAAAAAGGCCAAATACGGGTTCTTCACATACCGTCTCGCTACCAAATAGCCGATATTTTCACCAAAGGTCTACCTCGGATACTCTTTGATGATTTTCGTACCAGTCTCAACATCCGAGAACCTCCTGCTTCGACTGCGGGGGTATAATAGACGGAAGACTCAAGTCAACATAGATAGACTTTTGAATATTCTACAGATATGTATTGCATTCAAATATATTGAAATTTACAACCTTATCTACACAATAGATTAGGTTACATTGTACTATAAATATGAAGGTAGATTATGAATGAAATCAACAAATTCTATAGTCTCTATCAGTTTTGATACCGAAGGAGTATTGTATGCTAAAGTTAATCCACTAAACTATACTCAAAATCTATTATATGTATCGATGCATACACAAGACCATGCTAGAGAATACATATGTAGTGTATGCATCAATGCATACACAAAATTATACTGGCTATACAAATAGTGTATGCAATGATGCGTATAATTAAGTGTCATGAGTAACACATGTATTATAATCACCAATGATGTACTATTAAATTTTCACTTATTTATGATGTCATTGTGAATCATATACCAGCAAGCAAAATTACAATAATACCCTTTCAAAGAAAACATGAAATTTTTACTCAAACCGTCATTACATCTGAAACCTAGTGATCTTCATAAAACAAAAGAACCTAAGAGATCCAAAAACCATTTAAAGATCTTCAAAACACCACTCTTCCATGCTTCCGATGACTCTTTGTTCCAAATTCTTATATTTTCATGTTATTGTCAGTTTAACTTATCATCACACACATATAGATATATATGTTTGTATCTACAACTCTGCTAATTTGATCATACTTCTTGAACAATCTTTGGTGAACAAGTGAGAACCGCGTCTGCAACCGTGAGAAAAATCTTGTTCTCACCTATCAGATTAGGAAAACCAGATGCATATAGCTTGTCTATCACTAATCTACCAGGGTTTGCAAGAACAAGCTGTCAAACAATTTAACATATTAATCATTTATCAAATGCAAAAAAAGGTATAACCATAATCTTGATAATGTTTCCTAACCTGAACATCTCTCTTAACCAAACTCCTGTGCAACTCTTCAAATGCATGTATTCCACTAGTATCTATGTCTGTAACAGCTGCAAACACAAACCAATATATATGGTGAAGAATACCCGATAACCGTAATGTCACAAAACGTAAAAAAAAACACATAATTTCTTACGTGACATCTCAATGATCAAGAACTGAATTCTTGGTTGGTATGCTGTTCTTAGATGATCTTCTTCCTCGGTTAGCCATCTTAGTATTCTGTGGTAAGTGCATATTTTTTTTTTTAAATTTTCACAAGCATCAATAATAGGAATTATGTTTTTAAGGAAAAACTGTTACCTTTCTTTAGTGTAGTTAGAGTTAGAAAAATAAATAGCAGAATCAACTCTCACAATCAAGACCCCAGGGACTTTAGTTGCTTCAGGATATTGTTGTATGTTTCTATAAACACTTGTCATGGGAATTCGTCCCAAGATAGCCGTTCTTGGTCTTGTAACTTGAAGAAGGATTTTAGCAAATGATATTGAAACCTAAAAGTGAAAAGGTTGAAAAAAACAAACATCAAATCTGTAAAATAAACATTTTAGGAAGTTAAAAGTAAGGGTGTGAATGAACATGAACATGACTCATTTTTATTTGTGCTAAACATCCACCCCAACCCAAACACACTTAAACTCATGTAATATGAACACGACCGTTTAAGCTCATTTATCTAAACAAGTCAAAATGGGCTGACATGTTGAGTGTTGACAGGCTGCAAACAACTTGTAGTCAAGTTGTAAGCATGCTAAGTAGGTTGGGGGGTTGTAATAAGTGGGTTAAACAGTTGCAACAGATTAACGGGTCAACCTATTTAATTATATAGATTGACAAATTAATATGTTGATTATATAGGTTAAATAGAGCAACCAGAAGACGACCTGTTTATTAAACGAGTTAGATATGACAACTCAAAATTTGATTATTTCTGTGCCATGTTTGTGTTTAGGGTCATGTTGGGAGTTGTCACCCCTAGTTAAAAGATGGTTTAGTACTTACAGCAATCAAAAGACCGATCTCAACTGATGCAAAAACTACACCAAGAAAGGCTCCCATACAAGCAACAAAATCAAATTTGTCAATTTTCCAGATTAGAACCGCTGCTTCGTAGTCAATTAAACCGATTACAGCAGATATGATGATTGAAGAGAGGATTGCGTTTGGGGTGTACTCAAAAAGGGGTGTCAAGAACTTCAATGTTAGGAAAACCACTAATGACATCACTATGTTAGAGACTGCTGTTTGGCAGCCTGCCATAAAATTTACAGCAGACCGCGAAAATGAACCTGCAAACATATAAAATTGGAAAATGATTATTTAAAACAAGTATGTTTTTATAAATAATGTTTCTACTTTATTTAAAAAATGATTAGGAAACCTAAAATGTGGACCTAACTATTCAAATTTTGAGACATGGCTTAAACATTCTCTCCTTATATTTACCTGTTGCAACATAGCATGATGTCATGGAGCCTACCACATTCATGGTGCCCAATGCTATCATTTCTTTGTTCCCATCAACTTGGTAGTCCTTCATTGAAGCAAAGGTTCTTCCAATTGCAACAGCTTCCTGATGCATCAACAAAAATGGTGAGGTGGAACGTTTAGGATATAAAGTTTTAATATAAGTAGCAATTGCAATTCATTTACTTAACTATGGGTAAAATCTCACAAAATTTTAGGTAAAACCAAAATGGGTCAAAATTCCTCCAAACTAATGACAAGCTTACAAAAATTGAACCATTCTACTAAAAAAAATTTTAGAAGATATATCTTTTGCAAGTATAATTATTGTAAACTTATCTATAAAATTCAAACATTTTATATATTTATGACTCCTTACCCGACCCGTCCATTACATATACTAAATATACAACTAGGATTTGTATGATTGAAAGGGGCCTACCGTTAAGGCTATCATACCAGCCACGATACCGATTCTGAAACCTTTTAGAAGATTTTCACCTGAAAAATAAATCTCATGTACAGATGGAGGGTTGATTCCTTTCTCTATATGTTTCACCTGTGACAAAAGAAGCATGTATAAATTTTTTTTATCAAATAAGAACATTTATAAAAAAAAAAATAAACACAAGAAAAAGTACTTACAATTGCAACACCTTCCTTGTCAGCATGGGATATATACACGAAAAAAGTAGACAAGATAACTGAGATTAATGGTGCAATTGCAGGAACCCAAAACAGCTTCTTATTTTTCTTTCCCTGTTTTTCATATTACATTGAAGTTACAATAATGTCAAAAGTAATGTTCTGTTTATGGTTCCAGGGATCAGGCGCAATTTTGACTCGTTTACTTGTGAATGGGTCGATTGGGGGTTGTATTGTCTCTAACTGATAAATTCAAAAGGAATGAGCTAAACAGTAAACTAGCAAAATGGGCGAGCGGTCAAGCATCGTCCAGAATGTATTTTTAAAGCATAAAACCGCATACAACATTTTATTCAAAAGACTATAATCATTGAAAGAATAGAACTTTTGTTAGAAAATTTGGACAAAAGTGTTTCAGGTCAACCCAACCATTTTGACCAGGTAACCAACCCCCCGACCCACCCATTTTGCCATGTGGTAAGTCATGAATGCTTACAAGGTACTTGGCCGAGAGTAGAAAAAATAAAAAACTTGCTCCAATCACTATTGTTTGCCAGTTCCACTGCAGTATACCAGAAAGAGTTATTCATATAAGCTTCATAAAGTGTGTAGTGCTGTGAAGAGAGAAAGCTCACCCCATGATCAATGGACCCGAAGACCGATTTCATAACAGAAATAATATCAGTTTTCTTTGTGAAATGTTTGATGCCAAGAAAACCCTTCAGTTGTTGAAGGGCTATGGTGATTGCAGCTCCCCCCATAAACCCCACAACAGCAGCATGGGATAGAAAGTCAATCAAAAAACCCAATCTGAATCAACACACAGACACAAAAACAAAACAAAAAAATGAAAAAAAGATCAGATAACTTTCATCGCTCGACATAAACAAGAGATCAAAGTCATACTGATCATCAGCAGAGGTGACAGTTTTGACCCATTTACCTTTAAATGGGCATTTAGTCAAATAAAAAATTTAGCTGAAAGAGAAAGTACTTCATATGCTAACTATTATAAAAATGGCTAAAGAGTCCGACTGGTACGCGTTTCAACTCAAATCCAATTTGAATAACTACCCGTCCCACCCAATATGTCACCTATAACCATTGGATTACCTAAGAACACCAAGAGTAGCTTGGGTAATTCCTGCAAAAAACGTAGCTGTGAATGCAAGCCTACGATACTCATGTGCATCTTTCACCGGATCAAATTCATTTTGAAGAAGTGTCCCCAACAAAAGAGACACGACTGCAACAGGTCCTATTGCTATATCTCGTGAACTACCCATAAATGCATAAACCAAAGGAGGTACAAAGCTCGAATCTACACAGAAAATAATAACAAATTTATCATCAACAGATTGCATTAAATGAATGAACTTAATCACTAAGCACCAAGATAAAGCTTACATAGTCCGTATTGAGGTGGTAAAAATGCAAGTCTTGAGTACCCAATGTCCTACAATGAATATGCATGTTAAACAGTAAATTATCAAGATTCTGTATTTTCTTACCATATTAAAAAAATTATAAGTGACAGTTATGACATGTTTACTTCTGAATGAGCACATTCGGGTTTTGTTTTATCTCAAACAGTTCAAATAAAAAAAAAGGTTAGTAAAGTACCTGAGGAATACAAAGACTTGCAATAGTGAGCCCGGAAATAAGGTCTCCTCTAAACTTTTTGAGATCATAACTTCTGCCCCATTCAAGAATTGGGAATATTGCTTGAAGGCCAAGCATAAACTGTCTAGATTTCGGTTGATCTTTAAAGGGGCGTAAAGGATCATCTGAAAAAAGTGTTTCTTTCACGGTCGTTGTGAATTCTTTCAATAGATCTTGTTTTGGTGGAATTCCAACCTTATGAATGTAAGGTAAATTCTCTCTTTGACTTTGACTCTCTGAGGAAGACATGTTTTTTGTGTCCATGTCCTTACTTTACCTGTATTTCATCAAATGAGAAGGCTTATAAATTAGAATATCATAATAAAAACAAAATATCATCAGTTCTTTAGAGCCAAAATGATTATCACACAAATATTAAAGCACTAAGGAAATGTATACCCAAGGAACAGAAGACTATAAGTTCTTGAAAGTTAACTGATGCAATGCCTTATTCTGAATGAAATTGTGTAACCCGAAGCTTAAATAAGTAATGCATGGAGTTTGTGGATCACAAATAGTGAAAGGAATTATCAAACTTTTGACAACACTAACCCAAATTTTAAATTCTTTAGTTGCACTTTGACCTTTTTAAACAGTTCTCTTTTTGGATTAACAAATAACAAATTTATCTAACATTACAAAAATAGCACTGCTACAGTACAGAACACTTTTAATTGTGACAAGTGTAGGTGTGTTCTTCACTCACAACTCATGGACACAAAGAATATGACAAACTTAATGCGTTTCATATCAAAACGGACCAGTGGCCTAAGTTTAAAGAACTAACATCCAATATGCACCTTTTTCCCTCTAATATTTATTCCCTTTTGTAACAGCCATTGAAAGTTTCAATCACTTCAAGTGTCATAAAAGGGAAAATCAGAATCTGCAATGTGAAGTGGAAATTTGACAAAGTATTTCCTTTCATTTCTAAATATCATAAAAAGTGTAAACTATATATGGTAAAAGAAAAAGAAAAGAAAAGAAAAGTTAATGACGTCAAATAAATCAACAGTTAAACATAACCATAAACCACTAAAGCCATGGGGTGTACCCTAAAGCCTGTTAACTCCACGTAGGCGCTAACGCTCTAGGCTTTGGGGTATACTGGATAGCCTACATGTAAGGACTACTGAGGACACTTGGATGTGTGTTTCGGAAGTGATTATTGCAACTTGACGAATCATAAACAAAACGTTTGTTAAAGTTAGAAATAACTAAAAGTCATTGTACATCAATCTCAATTAGGTTTCTTGCTACAGTTTCTTACATTACTCATTAATTATATAAAACAATTAGCATAATGGTTTTTACGCAAATATTTTAAGCTAATCAAGTAGCAACAATCGATTTTAACACGCATCCAAACACCATTTTAGTGATTCAACCTTAACTTTTCTGAATAATTAAATTTAAACAAAGAAATTAATTTTACTCACTTGAAAAGTCAAAAGTTGATAAAAAGCCAAATATTTTAATTAACACAATCAGTCTTACCCAAATATTTTAATTTTTCTAAATTCAGCACAAAAGACCTTAAATCAATCCCCCAAATATTTAAATAATTCCAAATTCAGCACAAGAGACCTAAAATCAATCCCATCAGATGATTAAAAGCCAAAAGAAAAGTTAGAAACCCTAAACTTAAACAACAACCATGCTTTTGTCACAGCACATTTGATGGTTGATGATCAATAGAATAATAATCCACACAGATATGATATCAAAACAGCATAAACAATTGAATAAAGGTTACCTCAATAATTAACCCCGTCCAGATTCAATGTACCTCTCAGATACATGCAATTTTCCCCCAAATGGGTCTCCTATGAACCCTAAAATACTAAATAAAACTTCAAATTGCGTCTTATATATTTCACTCACACACTGCCACTAGTTTCCAATCAAAATCTTGAAATTTCATAATGTTCAAATTGAACTGATATTGGATGTTGAAATTGATGAAATTGTTATTGGTATGATTTGCATACGAATGTGGGAGTGCGATTAGAGTCAACAATGGAGGGTGGTGGAGTTGTGGTTTATGGGGTTGGAAGATGAGGGAAACATGGGATTGAGGATGAACTTGGACGTGAAAGAGGATGGATTCAATCTACTGCATTCAATGCATGTGTCACCACCTTTTGTCTTCAATTTACATCACCATCATAAATGGTGTATCGCTAATTAATTTATATTATTCAACGACTAAATGTTATCTTATTAATTTATCACATTTATTTGATGTAATCTAATATAAACTCGTCGTATATAAGGCTCTGACTGTTGAACTTGATATAATTTTTATTACTGGACTTTCTCATTATATCAACCTTTACTCCTTATACATTCAATTAAATGGTTGAGTTTTAATTCTGCTGAGTGTTTATTTTTATTGATTAATGTTGTTTTTATTGATTATCTAAAGAATTTCATGACTTAAAACTCATGATATTAAAATAAAGGTAAACATAAGTTTAGTCTAATTTCAATGCTGTACGAACATTCGGCTTTATGAGAGTAGACATTATTTTACACATTTTAAATATTGCTAGACCAAACACCTTCAATTAGTATTAAATATACAGACAAAAGATATGTTAGTTTTAAGAATTAAAAACAAATAAGGAGACCTAATTAAATCTCACTTATAGCAATGTTATAGGTAGGTATACATTTTCTTTATTCTGAAAGATAAAGAGGCTACACCCGAATAATATAGTTCTAAAAATAAAGATCTTGATTATATAATAAAAAAACAAATTATTGCATCTACATTACGAAATACACACACATACCATATATAATTAAGTTTTGTTATAATTGTTATTATATAATATTGCATATATGTGTATATAATTATGTAATATTATGATAAACATATATTTACAATTATTAAACATATATATGTAATCATATCACATCATAATTAACACGAATTAATGTCATACAATTATATTGTATAAAGAGAGGAAGTAACCACAAACAGATTAGTCTTGATGCTCATAATGACAAATACTATTATTAGGATGAGTACTTGATTTTAGGTACACCTAGTATTTTGTTGAAATAAATTGATGAAAGTGTGCCTAGAAGTGCAAAAGAAAACAATTTCATTGTATGCTCATAAATTGGTATTCTTATTTTGCCAATTTTATTTAAAATTTAATTTTAACTAAGGCATATGATTATTATAATCAGAGTATTAGAATTCTCTTAAAAACATTCCTCTTCAAATACATACATGTGTAGCAATCCGAATTTTAAAAAGAATAAAGTTATGATAAAATTGGTTTAAAAGTGAAAATGCTCGAAAGATGGGTCTGTAATAGAAACCAAATCCTAAAACCCTCTATGTAAAGGAATGCGGTCGCCCCTCTTCCCTTTCTTGCGATTCAAGGTTACCCAAAGAAGAAAGTTTGTGCGTGGCTAACATTTTCGAGATAGAAATAAGGTTTTATGCCTATAAAGAGAAAACTCTCATTTCTCAACAAATGTAAGATTTCATGCTTTGTTTACCATCAAAAAGCATAGATCTATGCTTGTAATCATATTTATGCTTCGATTGTAGGAAAAAGATAATAACTTTACATGTATGCGTGGATCTTGAAGAAGAGGGTATGCACTAGGGTATCATCTTCATCTACAAAAAGGTGAGCTATAAATCTTATTTTGCATATTTTTCATTAAGTCTTGGGAAGATATGCATAGCCGACATGCTTTATATCATAAATCCATCGCGTGATATGATAAAGTTATCACCTTAAATTTAGGGTTTGTATTTATGGTATGCTATACATGCAAAACAAATTATATGTTTTATAACCCTAGATATGTATTCCATGATTCAAAGTTAGTTAATAGTTGCATTGAAAGGTTGTCGCTATTCATATAAGGACATTTATAACTCATACGTAGATGCCTTAACTCAAATGTTTATGTTTGCTTACACATAGATTTACTCCTATTCATGCACACATGATTATGTCCCTGTGTAGTTACCTTTTTAATGCACATATCTTACCTTATACGTACATATCATCTCTTGCGTACTTACATAATCTCATGCGTACTTACATAATCTCATGGGTACATGCTCCAACCCATGCATGTTTATTTTATGCATGTAAAAGTACCATAACACATGTATAGTTACTTGCTCATGTGCAAATACCATAACCTATGTGCAACTATTTGTTTATGCACAAATACTATGTCTATATGTAAACTTTGTCCATATGTTGATCTATGTTCATACGTAGATGTTTATGCTAATGCGTAGAAGAACCTTATTCATGCGCAAGTGCCTATATACATGCGTAGATGCTATAATGTTTATGCGTAGAAGACCCTTATTTATGCGTAGATGTCTATGCTCGAAGGCCTATTCATACGTTGATGTCTATGCTCATGTTGCAGAAGGCCTTTATTCATGTGTTGATGTCTATATGCATTGCATGGTCACTGGAGTCTTGCCTTGTGCAAGCATGTCACCAGTCTTGCTATATGTAAACATTTGATGGCTCTAATATATGCATTGCTTGGTCACTAGAGTCTTACTTCATGCAAGCGTCTCATTGAACTCCTAACTAAGTATAAGCAGGTAGCCTTGATGATGATTCATCTTGTTGCTTCAAAGTATGATTTATGTTATGTCATTGAATGTTAATGTATCATTGTTACCACTAAATATATATAACTTTTAGGTTGGTGATGTTAGAATTAGGATGCCCGATGACTGACTCTCCTAAAAAAAGCTGTGGACACAACATCATACTCTTTCTCATCAACTAACTCGGCGGGCAGGAATAATTCTTTATATTATCAGTTTGTGATGGAGGAAGAATTATTTATTTAATTAATTAAATCTTTTGATCATCTTCAATTGGAAGTTCAGTGCATTAATCCATGTGATCTAGGAAGATCTTTATATGGTTTATTAATAATACAACAAGAATTGGTAGAGTTGCATTAAGAAGTCTTTCTATTTGTGGGGTGAAGGGGATGAAAAATAAGTGCCAATTATTCACAATCACGTAGGGTTGATGTTCAATTAATCAAAACGACATAGTTTTAATTGTTCTGTATGTAAAGTTAGATGTGTAATAACGCCATATTCAAATTCTCATATATATATATATATATATATATATATATATATATATATATATATATATATATATATGTATATATACATATACATACATATATATATATATATATGTGTATATATATATATATATATGTATATGTATATATATATATATATATGTATATGTATATATATATATGTATATATATGTGTATATATATATATATATTTACACCCACACACACACATACATACATGCATACATGCATACACGCATACATGCATACACACATATACATGCATACACGCATACACGCATACACACGCATACACGCATACACGCATACACGCATACACGCATACACGCATACACGCATAGACGCATAGACGCATAGACGCATACACGCATACACGCATACACGCATACACGCATACACGCATACACGCATACACGCATACACGCATACATACATACATACATACATACATACATACATACATACATACATACATACATACATACATACATACATACATACATACATACATACATACATACATACATACATACATAGATACATGCATGCATACTAGTGTGTAGGACGTGGATCGACCATGACGAGAATGGCGCGCTTTGCCTTGTTAAAATTTATAACACTTGATTTTGATTACTTGTATATTAGTATTCAATCCATAGATATGGCTAAAAATTATATTGACAACTCTGTTTAAAAAAAACATGTAGAAACGTTGATATAATTTATCACATCGTAATGATAAATTTAGATTTTATAAACCATCATATTTTTATGATTATAAGAGAAAAATGATATAAGATTCAAAATCTTGAAACAATTTTTGAGAGCTTGTATATTTTTAGTTTGATGACTTAAACATTATTACTTATTATTAAATTTGTTTTTATTTTGTAAATAAATATTATAATTACTTTAACTACTATTACTATTATTATTATTGTTGTTGTTGTTGTTGTGGTTGTTGCCGCTGGTGTTGTTGTTGTTGTTGTTGTTGTTGTTGTTGTTGTTGTTGTTGTTGAGTTCGAGAGGAAGATATCTCGAAGACCACTTTCAAAACTCGTTATGGTCATTATGAATTCTTGGTCATGACATTAGGGTTGACTATTGCCCCAGCGGTATTTATGGATCTCATGAATCATGTGTGCAAACCTTACCTCGATCAGTTTGTCATTGTGTTTATCGACGACATATTAATCTATTCTAAGACCAAGGAGGAACATGAGGAGCATTTACGTTTAATTTTGGAACTGCTTAAAAAGTAACAACTATACATTAAGTTTTCAAAGTGTGATTTTTGGATTTGTGAAGTGCAATTCCTAGGTCTTATTGTTAACGAAAAGGGAATTCATGTGGATCCCACAAAGATTAAGGCAATAAAGAATTGGTCAGTTCCCAAGATGCCTAGTGAGATACGACAATTTCTTGGACTGGCAGGATACTATCGACGCTTCATTGAGGGATTTTCTAAGATCGATCAACCCCTCACTGCTTTAACCCATAAAGCCATAATATATAAATGGGAAGAGAGTAAAAAACAGCTTTCAGTTGTTGAAGCAGAAACTTTGTAGCTCACTGATATTAGTATTACCAGAAGTAAGTGAAGACTTCGTGGTTTAGTGTGATGCTTTTATCCAAGGATTTAGTTGTGTTTTGATGCAATGTGACAAAGTGGTGCATATGTCTTGAGAAAACTGAAAGTGATTTAAAAGAATTACACAACCCATGATCTGGAACTGGGTGCAGCAGTTTTTGCCTTAAAGATATAGAGACATTACTTGTACGGTACTAGATTCACCATTTACACCAATAATAATAGTCTTTAGCATATCTTTGAGGAGAAAGAGTTGAATATGAGGCAACGACGCTGGGTGGAATTACTGAATGATTACGACTGTGCTATCAAATTCCACCCAGGAAAGGCAAATGTTGTCGTCGATGCCTTAAGCAGAAAGGAAGCTGCTAAAACCCGATGGTGCAAGCTTTGGAAGTTACTATTAATACTCAATTGCCTGAACAAATTAAGGAAGCTCGAGCAGAAGCCTTAAAAGCAAGAAACGTTGAATTTGAATCTTTGCGTGGAATGGACACGCAATTTGAAGTGAAAGCCGATGGGATTCACTATTTCATGGATAGGCTTTAGTACTGCAGGATCGGTTTTTGTCACTTTAACACTTAGTTTTCTCTCAAACTCACTTGTAACACACTCGGATCAGATGATGAAGCATAATCCCTTCTAAAAGTTGATAATAATATACTAAGTAGAAAAGAACACAATGAAATAATTTCAAGGTACTTGTATATATTACTTCTCAACTCAAATTATTACAAGACTCTTATAAGCATGTTTCATGAGTTACAATAAGAAACTATATATACTAGATCCTACAGCCGGGTATACTTTGATACCATCTGGAAACCTACGACTAAAGCATATACTACAATGCTAAAGTTAAGGTATCTTAGATTAAGTATTATCTAATATATGGTAGTCATGACATGTCCATGACTTACCTTTTGTCATCAACTAAAGTTAGCAACTATACTAACTGATAAAGGTGAACAGTGGAATAAAGTATGGTCAACTACATGGCTTTTGAGAAAACATCGTGCAGTAAATCAGAGGTCTGCAGCGAAGTGTCAGAAAGACCATACTTATATCCACTGGTTCATAGTAGTGTCTTCTGAAGGTTAGTTGGCTTCGGAAGAACAAGTTCTTCTGAAGCCACTTATACTTCAGAAGAGGCTACTTTTCCGAGGCTTGAGGACTTCTTCATATCTTCATACTTGAGAAGTTGACCTCTTGTTTTCTTCTAAGTCTTGAACTTCTGAAGAGAATACTTTGTCTTTGGAAGTTGGAGTTTTCCTTCGGAAGATGATCTTGCACTTTGTGTTCGGAAGAACTCCATTTCCTTCGGAAGTTCCACACTTAGCTTCGGAATTCCTTTATTAGTTGCACCAAAATAGTGTAATTGATTTGGTTTTGGTTGCACCAGCCTTTCTAGATCTAACAAACTCCCCTAGGCTGATGCTACCAAAACCTCACTTATTTCTGCTTCTCAAAACCTTCAACACCAGGGACAGAAGATGCTTGTCTATTTCCTTGTTCTTCCCTGAAGTGATGCTGAGAAGTTTGTACAGGTCATTAGTGGATAGGAGATCTAGTCTATCACTCTGAATGGCATGTACCCTTTGTTGTGCCCCCTGAACAGAGTTAGTTGACACGAGTTATAGTCATACTCCCATCTAACTATGGATTCAAGTTCAGGACCTTCAACCATTTGAAGAAAGGCTTTGCCTTTGGTTGTTGGTCCTTTCCTTTCCTCCTCCTCCTCCCTTAGTTTCAACTCTTCTTCAATCTTGGTCCTAGTAGTTAGCTCGGCCAGATGAAGACTGCTCAGCTGATTTCTGATATGAGCAGCTATCTCAGAGTTGGAGGGGTTGGAGAGTGTAACTCAGCAATATCAAATCTGCTTAAGTGTAGCAGAGATGAGGCATTTAGCCTCTTTAGCTCTCCAATCTCTCTCTCTCAACATCAAAGTTGAGAGAAGAGTCTTCGAACCTCCAGTGAATAATCCTCTTCCTAGGCACAAGGGGTTGACTTGGCACCTTGTCCCCTTTCTTTGTATCCACCAGAGTCACCAGCCTTCTCCTTAGCTTTTTTTCTTCTTCATTCAGTGAGTCTAAGTTGAGGCCAAAGAGTTTTGTGGCTTTGTCTAATGTTCCTCTAGGCAGATCAAGAAATTGATCTCTTGTGAGGGAACATGAGGAGCCATCAACATAGGTTAGTTTGACAGACTCCTCCTCACAAGAGATGTCGCTCAGGGTTGTACAGTTGATGAGCTTTGTCTTGATCTCCTTAAACTCCTTTAAGGAGAATTGTTTGGAAGGATGAGGGGATGGTTTGAGAGGTTGTTGGGTAGGTTGTGGTGTTTGGGTTCTGGGAAGTGTTTTGGGTGTGAGGATGGGTAGTTTAGGTGGTTGAGGTGAGGAAGTAGGTATGGATGATGGTGTAGGTTTAGGGGTATAAGGCTCAGAGGTTGGTTCAGTTTTAATGGGGAATGGAAAAGGAATTGGCTTAGGTTGTGGTTGGGTTTGAGGTTGGGGTTAAGTGGTTGGTTTGAAGATCATCCCATGTCCCCTTCTGTACACCTCCTTCCTTTTCCCCGAGCGAATGTCAGCCTTTATGTCACTAACATGTCGATGGAGAGTCTTCTCAGACATTGGACCCACCTGCCTGCCAGAGAAGCCATGAGCCCGGAGATAGTCTTTCATCCAGGCTTTATCACCTATCTTTCTGGCACCAACGAGTCCTGCTTCTTTTTCCTTCTTTTTCTTCATCCTCAGCTTCTCCTTTGTAGCTTTCTTTCTCTCCTTCTCCATTTGATCTTGCTTTTTGTTGAAGAGCCATAAGATCGTATCATTGTCATGTGGAGATAGTTCTTCTAGAGAGAAACCCCTAGAGGTTAGGAAAGATATCCTTTCCCTCCTTAGCTGCTGATCAACCTTTCTTTTCTCTTTCTCTCTCTCTTCCTCCAAGGCCAACCTTGCTGCTTCTTCCTTTTGCTGAATTTGCAGTAAAGTTGCCTTTTCTAACTCTACTAACTCCTCCAATGGTAGCAGGAGTACATCTTCATTAACAGCTCCCAACTTGACAAGCCTGTCAATGATTTCTACTCTTCTCCTGTTGTTGATAGTCTCCTGGTTGGCTGCAGCTGCTTTGCTACTTGCAGCTAGCAACTTCCCAGTTGGGAGTCTACCTTTCCTTTTAAGTTTTTCTAACCTTGCTTCCTCCTGAAGCTCTTCCTCAGTCATCTTCCTCTTTCCTTTGACATCTTCGGAAGTGCTAGACTTTGGAGGTTCTTGGATGGAAGTTTCAGGTTGAGTGGTGGTAATGGGAGCTGGAGTCAATGATGATGTTTAAGCTAAGGGTTGAGTGTGAAAATCCTCCCTATTGACCTCAGATGAAAGTTCTAGGATTGCATATGTGATTTCTAAATCATCGGATAGAGAAAATAGTCCTTCCGCAGCTTCAATCACAGCTTCGGAAGTTTGAAGTTGTTCTTCCGAGGCTTTGACTTGTGCTTCGGAAGTCTGTGAGAATGCACTCTATTTCTTAACTATCTCAGTTGTTGGGCCATCAGTTCTTGTTTCCTTTTCGAAATTAATCTCAGGTTCCACTTGTACCTTAGGTTGACCAACTTCCTCGACAGTAGTAGAAGATGCATTCAACCTCTGAAGCTCTTGAGCTCCAAAGTATATCACATACATGTCAGGACTTGACTGTTCAATAAAAGATTCCATCAGGAACTTGTTGAAAAACCTATTGAGATCTTGGAGCATCCTTTGGTCCACTTGAATTACAACTGGAGCAGGCTCAGGAAAAACTAAAGCTTGTTGAATGGGGTATCTTGAACTTAAGGAAGTAAGAGCTTGACTCTGTGGTTCCTCATGTCTTTGTCCCTGAACACTATCCTTCTTTTTAGTAGCATCATCTTGAGAGCTTGATGAGCTAGAGGAAGAGGTCAATGAAACCTGAATTGGTACATGCCTAACAGACCTCTCAATCTGTTTCTCAGCTAGTTTGGCCTTGAGAGTTTCAATCTCAAGTTACTGAGTGGCATACCTATCCTCTAAAGTCCTAACCTTAGATTCAAGGTTTGAGACTTTAGAAAGTAGGTCTTCAATGGTGAGTTGCAGTTATCCCTCATCTTCTTTTGAAGAATCATATGGAGATGAGGTAACATACCTAGTATGTTCATCCTCACCACCAGATGTGGTTTCTTAGCACACTGGTTTCCCTTGCCTAGTGATGTCTCTTTCAGAGTCATCAAATGGCATGGTTGTCGTAGATTCAGTCTCAGTAATGTTACCACTATCCTGAAGGTCCAATGAGGCTCCTTTAGTAGTGGCAGCTGAATCCACATGAGTCCCCTCCACATTAGTGGGACTCATCTCTATTAAGGCTTGCTGATGGGGGCTAGAGATAAGAGGTCTCTCTAGGCTCTGTTGATCCTTGAGAGGATGTTGTGGATCAACTTCATTGCCCTGAAGAGACATAATCTCCTCATCAGTTTCTATTAATAGGTCAGTAAAGGATATAGAGGTTAAGCCTAATGACCCGGGATCTTGGTCAATGTCTATTGGCATTGAGAATATGGTGGGGTTGTCCTTTTTTGGCTGCTCAGGGGAGCACAAAGACTCACCCTGAGGGTTTACAGCTTGGGTTTCGGGCTCATGGTTTTGAGACTGAGGAAACTCAATACCCATATTGAGGTCAATTGTGAAGTATGGTGAGACCTCAAACTGAGTGGGAGCCCATTGTTCCACTCTAGTCTTTTTGGATTGAACAGGAGGAGCTTGTTCAATCAGAGTAGATTGAACAAGGGTTCGTTTGGGGCGTCTTTGGTATGTGATAGTGATGGGGTGAGAAGGTAGATTTGGCAATATGAGGGTAGTTTCTGGTGTGGGTTCATCACCTGTGGGGTTAACAGGGATGTCACCAGGAGCCATTGGCTCAATCATACCTGGAAGAAGGTCAGTGTGTCTTCCAGTGAAATTGGTGGACACTCTCTTCAAAACCTTGAAGATGGTCGGCCTCATTTGAGGAACAGTCAGAGCAGCTGCACAGACAAGCTGACTCTGGTCCAAGTCACAGTTAATAATATGCTGGAGGAACCTGGGATACATGAAGAATGTGTCCCGCTGTAGGTTCCCCATAATGTTAGTCAGCATAAACCTTGAGTAATTGAAGCGGAGGCTTTTCACCAATCCATGAACTAGGCACCCTAGTTCATATGGGATTTGATCCTACCCCCCAGCCTTGTTTGACAAGCAATGGAGAACAACATACAGCAGGAACTTCCAGTTGTAAGAGAAGTTAAACTTATAGACTGTAGACCTGCTTACATCTCCACCATATCCCATTTCGATATAGGTGTTGTCTAAGTCTGAATTGGGAAACTCTGTAGGAGCGCCCTCATCGTGAAGCTCCAGATGCTCCCTAATGAGTTGTTCAGAAATGACTAACTCCTGGCCACAGATGCTCGACCTTATTACTCTAACCCCATTTAGGGTTTCAATCTGACAATTGGCCCAGAATTCAGCCATGTGGTTTGAGTAAACGGTAGGGTTAACAGTCAGAGTGGTGTAATAAGATGATTGGGTAAGAAAAGAAATGATATCTGAGAAGTTAGCATCCCTTGAAGAATCAAGGAGTGCGACTTGGTTGTGTTGAGGGTTAAGTGCCATTGAGAAAGTTGCAGGGAGATGAGTTTGGAATTAGGTAAATTAGAGATGAAGGAAGCTTTTAGGGTAGTAAATTTGGTAAAAAGAAGAAAGTGATTAGGTGGGGTTATTTAAATGGGTGAAATGGCGGTTTTGGGGGTTTGGATAAGGTGACAGGATGTTGTGGTGGATGATGTGACAGGGGCGTTAAGGTTTAGTCCATTTAAATAATCCGACATCATTAACAAAATCTTTACCTTTTACAGAGTGGGGCCCAAAAGATTTCTGTTACACAGTAAATTCTTTCTTCTGAATATGAAGCATTTCCGAAGGTGATCTTCTTCTGAAGGAAATTTTACTTCCGAAGGTAAGATTCTTACTTCCGAGAGTAAAAATTGCTTTCCGAATGGAATTTTATAAGTTTTGGAAGTAGATCTGATATGTAATCAATCGCTTCTTCCGAGACTAAAAACTCTTCCGAGAAGAAGATTATCTTGGGAGGAATTTTGCTTCGGAAGATATGTAAAACATCTTCCGAGGGTTAATTCCTCTTTGGAAGAATTTATACTTAGTGAAATTTCAGAGAAGAACTTTTTGTAACAGGGCTTAGATTGTTTTGACAAAAGACATTACACATCAAAAGGTTTTTAGAGGAGATAGACTAATCAATATTTATCATCCCAATAGCTATAAAGAGATACTTGAATCTTTGTTCATCAAAACCTTTGGTGAACAAGTCAACATATTGTTCATTTGAGTCAACTTTGATTAGTTTAATCAGATTTTTCTCATGAGTATCTCTAATGAAATGATGTCTGATATCAATGTGCTTTTTCTTGGAGTGATTCACCGGATTTTTAGTAACGGAGACAACACTATTGTTGTCAATGTGTATAGGAGTACTCATGAAGTTGAATCTGTAGTCTATCATCTGGTTCAGAATCCATAGCAGCTGAGCACAACAACTAGCAGTAGCAATATATTCAGCTTCAGCAGTGGATGTTGAAACACAGGATTGCTTCTTGTATTGCCATGAGATGATCCTTCTACCAAGAAATTGACATCCACCTGATGTTGATTTCTTGTTGATATTGCAGTCACCATAGTCACTATCAGAGTAGCCATAGAGATTGAAATTGTTGTTCCTTCGATACCAGAGACCTAATTTAGGTGCTCCTTTAAGGTATCTGAGGATTCTCTTGGCAGCAACTAGGTGAGACACCTTTGGAGCAGCCTGATATCTTGCACAAATGCAAGTTGCAAACATGATATCAGGTCTACTTGCTGTGAGATACATCAGAGAACCAATAATTGTCCTATACTGATGTTGATCAGTATCCTCCCCCTCAGAGTCATGACATAGATTATGGTTTCTTGGTATAGGTTTTTTGGCTGGCTTACAATCTTTCATATCAAATCTTTCTAAAATGTCATTGACATATTTAGATTGATTAATGAAAAAACCTTCCTTCATTTGCTTCACCTGAATTCCAAGGAAAAAGTCCATTTTTCCCGAACTCATCAGAAACTTCTTTTTCATAATGCTTTCAAAGTCTTTACACATTTGGTCGTTTGAGGAACCAAATATGATGTCATCAACATAGAATTGAACGAGCAAGATGTCCTTTCCAGACTTCCCTATGAAAAGGGTCTTGTATATGGTACCTCTAGTGTAACCATTCTTCAGGAGAAACTGAGACAATGTCTCATACCACAGCCTAGGTGCTTGGTGCAGCCCATATAGAGCTTTATCTAATTTGCACACATAGTTGGGGTGTTGTGGTTCTTCAAATCCTAGAGGCTGGCACACATAGACTTCCCTATCTATATCCCCATATAGAAAGGCACACTTGACATCAAGCTGGTAGACAGTAAAATTCTTGGATGCAGCATAAACTAGGAAGATTATAACTGTCTCAAGTCTTGCAACAGGTGCAAAGACATCAGTATAATCAATTCCCTCTTCTTGAGTGTATCCTTGAACTACCAGTCTTGCCTAATTCTTAATGATCAAGCCTCTATAATCTCTCTTGTTTCTGAAAATCCATTTGGTGCCTATTGGTACTTGACCAGATGGTAGCGGACATACGTTCCAAACCTTTTGTCTCTTGAATTGAAGCAGCTCCTCTTGTATTGATTCAACACAGCTACTATCTTTCAAGGCATCTTCTACCTTGTTGGGTTCTATCTGGGATAAAAAACATGAGTACAAGCAGACATTCCCATTGTGTGTTTGTCCTCTTATTCTTACACCTTCAGAGACTTCTCCTATGATGTTCTCAACTGGGTGAGTGTTGTGAATCCTAAGTCTAGGAATTACCTCCAATTACAAAGATAGATCTAAATTGGACATATTTTGCTCAGGAGCTTGAACACTTGGTCCAGCTACTGTTTCAAACTCATTCAATAAGGACTGATTGAATGAATGAGAAGCATCATCACTCTTTGTTGGCTGTGAAGCAGTATTAACAGTTGCCTGTTCCTTCAAGATGCTACTTCCATTAGCTTGGTGTTGTTCAGTGTCACCTGATGAGGTTTGAAAGTCAACAGGTGGATGACTGGTTGAAACTCCACTATCCCTTGAGATAGTCATGCTATCAGATCTGCCAATAGTGAGCTTGGTTTGTTGTAGCTCTTGGAGAACTTGGAATAGGCCAGGGAAGCTCAAACAGTTGGTTTTCATTAGAATCACTTTGAGCACATGTTCCAGCTAAAACATTCTCACAAGACGGTTTAGAATAGTTTGGAAACAATTCTAAATTAGAGATATGATCAGGGCCATTCCCCCTAACACAAGGAGTGTGCTCATTAACTACAATGTTGAAAGATTCCTCAAATTGTTGATTTTTGATGTTATAAACTCTATAAGCTTTAGAGTTAGAGGAATATCCAACAAAGATAGCATCATCTGACTTTTCAGCAAATTTTGCCAAATTGTCTTTTGTGTTAAGTATGGTACACCTGCTGCCAAATGACCTTAGAAAGCCAATGAATGGTGGCCTCTTGTTCTATAGCTCATAAGGGGTTTTTCCATTTGGCTTAACTACAAGAACCCTGTTCTGCACATAGCATGCAGTGCTGACTGCCTCTACCCAGAATGTTAGAGGCAACTTTGAATCAACTAACATAGTCCGAGCAGCCTCAATAAGTGTCATGTTCCTCCTCTTAGCAACATCATTTTGTTGAGGAGTTCTAGGAGCACTATATTGTCTTTTGTGTTAAGTATGGTACACCTGCTGCCAAAGGACCTTAGAAAGCCAATGAACGGTGGCCTCTTGTTCCATAGCTCATAAGGGGTTTTTCCATGTGGCTTAATTATAAGAACCCTGTTCTGCACATAGCATGCAGTGCTGACTACCTCTGCCCAGAATGTTAGAGGCAACTTTGAATCAGCTAATATGGTCCGAGTAGCCTCAATAAGTGTCTTGTTCCTCCTCTCAGCAACACCATTTGTTGAGGAGTTCTAGGAGCACTATATTGTCTGGCAATCCCTTTTGAGTTACAGAATGAGTCAAGAACTCCCTTGATCACTTCTAATTATTTTAACCTTGTGATCAATTTGATTTTCGATTTTAAGAATAAAAGATTTTAAAGTTTCAGTAGTTTCATCTTTAGTTCTTAAAAAGGATACCCATGTAAATCTTGTAAAATCATCAACAATCACAAGGCAATATGATTTCCTTCCAATGCTAATTATACTTGTGGGACCAAATCGATCCATATGCAATAAGTATAACGGAGTGGTGATAAAGTTAACAACTTTGGATTTATGAGATGCCCTGTGTTGCTTCCCTTTCAGGCATGCAACACAGTTATCTTTGCAGAAAAATTCCTTTTTAAGCAAACCATGTACCAAGTTATTTTTAGCAAATTTATTTATTGTTTTAAAATTCACATGACACATTCTCTTATGCCATAGTGTTGACTCATCACCATCAGCTTTGGAAAGAAAGCATGACACGTCACCCATTGGGGAAGCATTGTTCATATCAAGCTTGTACATATCCCCTTTCCTAAGAGATCTAAGAAGCACCAAATCCTGAGGAATTGTCATCCCGGGTTTGAGGATAATGCACTCATGTTTTGTGAAGAGCATTTGATGCTTTTGATCACAAAACTGAGAAACACTTAACAGGTTGTGTTCAAGCTGTTTGACAAAGTGAACTTTGTCAACTTTTAAACTTTCGTTGGATATACTTCCTCTGCCAGAAATATATCCTCCGGCCTCACCTCCAAACTGGACAGGACCTCCATCAAAATGTTGGAATTATTAAAGGAGAGATCTGTTCCTTATCATTTGCCTAGAGCATCCACTATCCACAATCCATACATTGTTATTCTTGTCATATGGATGTCCTTGCACATAAGATGAGATGATTAGTTTTGATTGGAAACCCAAGCCTTGTTGGTCTTGGGTTCTTCCAATGATAGTGACATAATTGAACCAAAGTTTATGCATGGGGGTTCAATGGATGTCTTTGAAGAGAAGGTTTGGGCTGCAACATCTTCCTTGATCTTCCATTCCATCCCTTGGTTGATCATAGAGGATACAGCTTCGCATTCTTTCGAAGCTTCTTTCTTTTAGGAAGAAACCTTCACCACCTTTTCTTTCGAAGTAGTCATCTTCTGGGATGGTTTCAAGGGGACTCTTTTGTTCTTTTGAGTCTTGCAGCTTTAACTTCCGAAGCTATTTTCCTTTCGGAAGAAGTTCTTTCTTCCGAAAGCAACGTTGCTTCGGAAACAAGTTTTCCCTTTTTCATCACTTGAACCATCTGATAAGGGCCAAATAAGAAACCTTCCCTAACTCCTTCTCTTTTAATATTGCTTGCATAATGTGTGCTAGCAGGATTTTAGTAACAATCTTTTTCCATGTGGTTTTGCAGACCACACATTATGCATGCAATGTTAGTCTTCTGGGAACTTGAGAATTGCTATTTCTTGTTCTTCTTCTCTTTATCAACGATCTTTCCCTTTAACTTCTGATCCTTTGGTAGGACAGGAGTGCTGGTACTACACCCCTTTCCTGAATCAGAGTTACTTACCACTTGGAATCCAGCTGAGATGAATACACCCTTTTGCTTTGGGTCTATTTTCAGCTTTGACTCAACCACTTTCTTGGCAGTTTTTCTGGCTGCCTTAGCTCTGCTTTTTCTGGCTTTGGTGGTCAGGGGTTGATCATCACCGGTAGGAGTGGGTAAAATTACCTGGTTCTTCCCAGTGATGGTCTCCATGGTTGCATCACTCTTTGACTCATAAGAAGGTGGGTCAGCAGATGGAACCTCTTGCTCTTCAATACCACACCTTGGTTGTCTAATAGACTCATAAGAATATGGTGGAGCAATTTCATTGGTTCCCAACCCACCTTTGTTTTGGTAACAAAGTTTTGTGTGAGAGGATGATGCAAGAATGGCTTGGAAGTTTTGCTTAGAAATAGCATGCTTCCTGACTTGAGCCTCAAGTGTGACAAGCTGGGCTTGAGCCTGAGACAATTTGGATATTAAATCCTTGATTTGAGTCTTATAGTTTGTATGTTCATGTTTTAATAAGGACATAGTTTTCTCTAACTCCTTAATTTTCTTTTGATAGTCAGATTCATCCCTTTTAAAATCAGATTTTAAAATATTTAAAGACTCAATATCGGATTTAATCTCCATATTGTAATCCTGATATAACTTAACCTTAGCAATACAAGCTGGAGTACAAAGATGTTCATATACCTTATTGTCATCTGTTCCAGCCATGAGTGCTTGAGCACGAGTCACATCATGTACTATAAAGCTCCAGTCAACTTCTTGAGCCATAGCAACTGCCTCAGTTGACTTTCCAGTAGCCTTTGGTGTAGAGGGATGTGTGGATGCCTGTGGGGTTCCCGGATTTGACTTGGGAGCCTTGCATTCCCTGGCAAAGTGACCAAGTTGGTTACAGTTGTAACATTTGGCTTTGGTTTTGTCAAACCCAAATTTGCTGTTGGTTGGGTTCTAGGGAAATTGCCTTCCACTTCTCTTGAAGAACTTCTTTGCTCTATAGGTTAACAGAGCCATTTGTTGGATTATGTCCACATATTCCACATCATCTGGGCTGAAACACTCTAGATCATCAAAGCAGTACTCACAGTCACTAGAGTGCCCATTTCCTGTAACAAAGGCATAGTTGTCCTGAAAAGAACTTTGCTGAGCCTGTTGAGACCTTTGAGTCTCAGGGAATGTAATGTATGGCCCAGAAGAAGAGGATGGCTGCTAGATGTATGTCAGGTACTGTTGAGGTTGGGGGGGTCCTGAGCCTTCAGCAACCATTAAAGCGTTGCTAGCAGGAAGACTCAAGGGTCTGCTTGTCTGATGGCCTCTCTTGCTCTCCATCTCTAAACGGTATCCATCACGGATGCCATAAAGTTCAGTCATGGTAAGGGTGTTCAGATTTTCGTCCTCTTGATAGAGACACAGTAGAACGTCCACTCATTAGGGAGTGCACTCATGAACTTTCTTGTGAGATCTCTTAGTTCAAGGGCAATTCCCACAGATTGAAGGGAGGAAATAAGATCCATATACCTGAAGTATTGCTAGCTGAGGGTCTCTCCAGCAATATAAGTGAAGTTCTCGAACTGTTGCTTTAGGGAATCCTTCTTGGAGTCATTGGAGCTGGAGTACATCTGAGCAAGTGCATCAAACAGTTCTTTGGTTGACTTGCAATACTCAAACCCCACCATGACGGAGCTGGGTATTGCAGTCATTAGAACCGTCATGGCATTGCTGTCAATGTCCAGCTTCTTCCGGTCCTCATCAGAGTAGTCTTCAACAACTTTCTTTATCATGGCACCGTTTCCACCTGGGGCTGCCACCTTTGGTTTGTACGGGCCATTGACAATAGATTGCCATATTTTGCTGTCTTGAAACCTGATGAAGCCTTCCATGCGTCTGCTCCATGATCTGAAGTTTTCAGGGGTGATGATGGGTGCTTTAGTCATTGTCCCCATCTCTACTTCAGATTTTTGGTTGAGGGCCATTTTGAGTGTGGTGTAACGAGGAATGAAAAACAGGTTGATTTGGCTGGTAAGATCTCACAATCAAGAGCCTAAAAAGCTCTGATACCAATTGCAGGATCGGTTTTTGTCATTTTAACACTTAGTTTTCTCTCAAACTCACTTGTAACACACTCGGATCAGACGATGAAGCAGAATCCCTTCTAAGAGTTGATAATAATATACTAAGTAGAAAAGAACATAAAGAAATAATTTTCAAGGTACTTGTATATATTACTTCTCAACTCAAAGTATTACAAGACTCTTACAAGCATTTTTCATGAGTTACAATGAGAAACTATATATACTAGATCCTACAGCCGGATATACTTTGATACCAGCTATAAACCTACGGCTAAAGCATATACTACAATGCTAAAGTTAAGGGATCTTAGATAAAGTATTATCTAAGATATGGTAGTCATGACATGTCCATGACTTACCTTTTGTCACCAACTAAAGTTGGCAACTGTACTAACTGATAAAGGTGAACAGTGAAATAAAGTATGGTCAACTACATGGCTTTTGAGAAAAAACCATGCAGTAAATCAGAGGTATGCAGCGGAGTGTCATAAAGACCATACTTATGTCCACTGGTTCATAGTAGTGTCTTCGAAGGTTAGTTGGCTTCGGAAGAACAAGTTCTTTCGAAGCCACTTATACTTCGGAAAAGGCTACTTCTTCCAAGGCTTGAGGACTTCTTCATATCTTCATACTTCGGAAGTTGACCTCTTGTTTTCTTTTAAGTCTTGAACTTCTAAAGAGAATACTTTGTTTTCGAAAGTTGGAGTTTTCCTCAGAAGATGATCTTGCACTTTGTCTTCGGAAGAACTCCATTTTCTTCGAAAGTTTCACACTTAGCTTTGGAAGTCCTTTATTAGTTGCACCAAAATAGTCTAAGTGATTTGGTTTTTGTTGCACCAGCCTTTCTAGATCCAACAGATACCATTACATGGAAATCTAAGAGACTTGGTTATGAGTGAAGCACACAAGTCTAAGTATTCTATACATCTTGGTTCTAACAAGATGTATCATGATCTGAATGCGCACTATTGGTGGCCTAATATGAAGGCGGATGTAGCTATACACGTGATCATGTGTCAAACCTAATCTGAGGTGAAGGTTGAGTACTAGAAACCGTCCGGGTTACTACACAAACCTGAGATTCCTTTGTGAAAGTGGTAGTAGATTTCCATGGACTTTATCACCAAGTTACCCAAAACTCCTAGCGATTATGCAAAAATTTTTGTTGATGAATCCATGATTAAATTTGATGGAAAGTTTGTTCATGAAAGTTTGTTGATGAATCCATGTGTTTAGAAAGTTTGGCATATTTAATGTGTTTAGGTGGTTCCGTGATTATGCATGAATATCATAGAATTAACATCTCGTTCATACATTACTATAAGTAAAAAAATTTGTTCATGAGAATTTAGGATTTGATGAATTGTGGATATTTAGTGTGTTTAGATGGTTCCTATGAACTAGATCAGGCATAATGTTGATGAATCCATGATTAAATTTAATGAAAGTTTGGTTTTTGGGTGTTACTTTCCCGAAAGGGAAACTTTATTGATATGATTGTTTAGATTTTGTAAATTGGGTGTGTATAATATGGTAGAGTCATCCTAGGTTTCTTGTTGATAGTGTCTAATATGTTAGCATGCATTGGTTGATCAATTGGATGCTATGTTGGACTATTTGGAAAATGTAGGATTTATGAATGGAAAATGTATAATGTGTCGGGTTTATGCTAGAAGGATATGGAATCATGCTTGGATTATAGTATGTCATTGTTATGCATGTTTAATATGTTTGACTTATGTGAATTGTGTTGGGGATTATGATGATTGAACATGATACACACGTGCGAATCTGAGGCCACTACTTAGTAGGATTGACAGGTTTTAGGATGTGAAGTAGTGAGTTGCTTCACATAGTATGTAGTGCGTGATTAAAAGTAATGTGTCACTTATTAATTGGAATATATTTATATTTATGTTGAGCATGATGATTTGTTGAGATTTGCATGTGTTGTATGATTATCTATGTTAGTATTATGATCTTGATAGAACTTAAGGTTCATAATGTCACATATGTGAATCGTTTGTATGATAATCTTGAGCAATGAGTTACTATACTTAATCAAACAAGATTTTAATTAATATGTCACCAACGGGTCAAATGGGTCAACTAGGGCAAATGTGTCTTTGTTTTCCAAATCACTTGGGTCAATGTGTTGATTGAGCATTTAGGGTTTGTTAAGCTATCTAGGTTACACGTACTTATGTACTCACGTGTTCTAGGTAACATTTGATGGGTTGTCTTTTCGCTCATCTTTAGCTTCGCTTATCTTGTTCGTTTGTGTACCATATGAGTTCAATGCGCTATTTTTATACACTCATTTTTAGGGGAGATATCATACTTTCTACAAACGTTTTACTATTATAAGTTGTGTATAGTATAACATAATGTGATATACCATTAAAAGACCTTACACTTTTGGATCATTAATCAAGGAAACTAGCGGGAAATCTTGAGTAGTACTACTGGGTTTGACAAGCCCCACCCGTACGACTGGAGGTCAAGCGGGTGAAATATGGTACTAAACATCTAACATTGTCACGACTTGGTATGTCGTGGCAGAAGGCAAATAAGCGAACGCAGTCAGCTTCGATCGCGAAATCACTATGGTTATTACTTATGAAATTAGATTAACAATCTATTTTGATGCACCTACTTATGTTTTTCAACTGTTATTATTTATGATAAATGCAAACTCTTGAACTCACCAACCGTCGTGTTGAAACTTTAGTATATTTTTCTCAGATCATTATTATAAGCTGCGTCTAGGAGCACTCACTAGTCGAGCATGCTTTTGAAACATTCATCCGTTTACATTTGGTTTTATTACATACTTTCAAATAATAGTTTGGACGTGTATCTTGCGCACTTTGCATTTTAGTACTTGAGTTTGGATTATTTACTAAACGCTTCCATAATACTTTAAAGTTTTAAACTCTGAGTTACTTTTTAATGTTACATATATCGTTGTGCTAAGTAACTAATAACTTGGATGTTGATTTGTTTACATGTCTCGCGGTAAAACGCCACACGTGGATTTTAAGGGTGTGAAACTAATGGTGGTTGTGAAAAGGTCATGGTTGGCACGTGATATCCCTAGCCCAAAATATCAAAGCTCTTGTTTGGATACATGTCTAATGTGTTGTGTTTTTGTAAATTGTATAATATGAGCTCACCAGCATATTGCTGACGTCGTTTTGAGTATACATAGCGAGACACCCCTAGGAACAATGTGGAGACAGTGTAACCCGAAGCCATAAATCTTGTCCTTAAAATATTGTAAGTTTTAAATGAAAACTTAGTTTGCTTGGGTTATAACCTGTATCATTTATGCACGCCCCTTGGGTTACAAGTGGGATGTCACATAGATGAGCATCGGGTTTCACTTATGGGTGTGTTCATGTTCACGAGTATGATTAAGTGGTTCATTAAAGTGTATCAAATCTAGTAGAATTCCGAAATTAACGAGATTGTAATGCTAAAGAATTGTAATTTAATGTTTTGCATTTATTGAATTCAGAAATGAATTTTTTTTATTTTTGATATAAACTATTTAGGATTAAACGACAATAATGGTTTAAAAAGTAATTGATAAAGTAGACACGTGTCAAACACAATGCAATTACCCTGATATGGGAAAAGGGTCGTGTGATTCGTGTATTATTTAATTTTAGGTGTTTCTTCGAATCTAGAAATCATGTTGTGATAGTTCTAACATACTCTCTTCAAGATAACTATGTTTGATCATAGCCCCAAGAGTGTTCATATAGGCATGGTCGTGGTACCACTACAAGGCACCTCCTTCATGATGAATTACAACTAATCCATCAACACCCTTTCGTTGAGCTTTGAAAATTCTGACTTGCAAACTTTGTTGTTATTGTCATCGTTTGCCTATTCATACATGCTTTCGTATTAGTTCCTCCTCGTGTTAAAATGTTACTTGTAGTATGGAATTTGCATCGTTGATCACTTGTTCCAATGTAGATCGAAGTTCAGTGACCGATGGTTCATTGCCTTTAATAACGACTAGGCTTTCTCATGATGTTTAAGCATCTTTTCAATTTCTTGATTCCTTGTTGTGATGTTAATTGCTAATTATTGTTACTTTGATCGATTGCTTTGTTACCCCATTGGATTGTCGATCACCAAATACTTGAGGAAGCGCTTCAAGATCAATGCTCTAATACCACTATTATGTGTCGTTGTGAAAGATAAATATTCAAAGAAAATATAACACAAATAAAATCGAATGAAAACATAGCTACCCTTCTCATTCAATACGAGCTTTCAAGTACAGCTCAAACTAAACGAACATGACTACTTGGTCGTCAAGTGGTCAACTATTTACCAAATAGATCCCTAACTCCTAATACTTGTCTATTAGCCACTAAAGCGCAAATAACACATAACATACTACCGACAACCAGTCAAGACAAGAACCACACAACAACATCCGAACCCTAAGGTAGCGAGCGTTTTGAGGACCGGTTATCTACTTACAGATCCACTTACTCAATAAACGGGGCAATACCGAAGTTCTACAAAACAAGAAGTGACCTAACGAGTAGCGACTATAAAACGATACAAACAACAAATGCTTCGTGTGGGCTTCAATTTCTGCTTTCTAGGCTAGCAAACAAACGGGCCTAAATCTTTAAAGTTAGACCTTTTATTAACAATATGTTGGGCCTTTTTATCCTAAACGAGACATAGATCCGTATGCTTCCAATCTTTGCTCTAGTCTTTCTGGTTGGTACTACACTGCTTTGACCATCGTCTCTCCGCCGATCTCCACCGGACTTCCACCGGAGGAACCCATCATCATCACCTCCGGTAACTCTTTATCCCTTTGCTCATGTGGGTTTCTCTCTATTTGCTCATTCGACACTGATTTCTAACTTTTTAGAGCTATACTGTACATGTATTATATGAATCTTGTTCATCAATCCTCTGGATTTATCTACTTTGCTGTCAATTTGGAGTTCATATATCGAATTTTTGTTTGATTAGGGTGTGTTATGATAAGCTGATTAAAGGGTACACTGATTTTATCAATCAAAGAACTTTACCCAGATCCCCTTTCGTAGATTCCAAATTGAATATTGATCCGTTTTCCTCCCTCCAAGTTTTGAACTTAACTTCGATTTTTTGTTCGTTTGGTTGATTTCTTAGTTGTTATCTTGATACGGGTGGGACCCAATAATATCTTCGACTTTTGTTCAATAATTTTATGTCAAGGTGGAAAGTACAAGATTTGATTGTCTGCTGAACATCAACAATTATGATATTCTCTCTTTTTAATAACAAATCCCATGAGTTTTGATCAATTTAATCAAGATTATCAAGATGGTATTCGATGATCATGCGTAAGTATGATAATGTAAAGAATGTTTGGAATCATTGAATAATGCAAAATGATGATGGTCATTACATGTGGCTGATATTCCACTATAAAATCAGTGGTGGGAATATGATGTAAGGAAGTTGCAGAATGTGATGTTGTGGAAATGATAAGTTTTTGTGTCACTTTTGGCTGCAAAAAGAATCTTTATTTGGGAAAATTCTGCTAAAAGAAACCAACAAATAATCACTATATTATTCTCTCATTTCGGTATGTTTATGACACTTTAACTTCATATATATACATAAATATATGTGTGTCAATGTGTATATCACACACCACTTTTGTTCTTTCATTTTGGTATGTTGAATACTAGTTTTTCCTCCAACTACATGTATATATGTATGTATGTATGTATACATGTAATTTAATATTATGGGATACAGAGATAGATCAATAAGATTGCTACTTTTGCAGATAGGCTTTCATATCGAGAACAATAAATAGAACATTCCTCAAGAAAGCAAGCAACAATGGCTGCAGTTCCTCAATTGCAAAGACAGTTTATTGAGTACACAACATCTCTGTATAATGAGGTTTGTAACATCTTTTAAAGTAAAACTTTGTGACAAAGTTTCGAATTGTTTCATATTTTTATTATATTTGTCTTAAATAATCATTTATGGATCTTGATTTTGATGGGTCTTATTAGGGATATCTCGATGATCAATTCACACAACTTCAGAAACTGCAAGATGAGAGCAACCCAGACTTTGTGGCTGAGGTGGTGTCCCTTTTCTTTGAAGACTCAGAAAAGCTTCTTAACAATTTAGCAACTGCTCTGTAAGTTCCTTTTATTTATTATCGATCAGTTTCAACATTTGGTTCTGTTTCTGATCATGATCTTTGTTTTGACTTTTGATAAAAAGTCAACAGAAGAGTGTGGATTACAAACAGGTCGATTCTCATGTTCATCAGTTCAAGGGTAGCAGTTCCAGGTATTACGCCGAGTTATCAATTCTCTTCATCAGTTTTCAAACAACGCACCTTTTTTCAACAATAAAAATTGATTTTTATACAATCTATGTAATAACAATAATGAAGAAATGCCTGTGTTTGTTTATTGCAGAAAGCTTACAACTTGAATGAACAATATTGAAAATTTTGTTTGAAATTTTATTTGGTAATTTGTTGTGACAGCATAGGGGCACAACGAGTCACGAATGTGTGTGTTCACTTCAGAAACTACTGTGAGGAGAAAAACCTTGACGGGTGAGTAACTAATTCTCGTTGACCCAAGGATGAATTTACTGATCTACCCCAGTATATGTTAATATAAGTAGTCTTGATATTGGGTTTTACGTGCGATCTTGTTGTAATTGTCAGACTCCTGATGTTTTTGTGATTTTTGAAGCCAAATTACATCTTTGACCATTATAATTCGTTGATTGGGGAATATAAGATTCAGGGCATAGAGGTTAGCTCCATTGTTTTACAAAAGGCCTTTGACTATTAGTCATATGCCTAAAATACCTCCCTCAGTACAAAAACACATGATTCTTGTATATGCAATTCTTTTATACGCCATCAGTTATTTTCTATATATTTGAGCATCCTCATTTTCGTCTTCCTTGTGATACATATGAATTGTATGATCTCAAACAGATTCTAGTTTTCTATTTCATGCATTCCAGTATATTAAGGAAGCTAACGATTCTAAATTCTACAACTTTTCTCTCTATCAGATGTCATTTGACTTTGATGGTCAAACTTGTATCATCAAATTCATAACTCTTTTATATTCTCTTCAGAACTTTAACACCAATTCCTTTTCCTAACATACACTAGTTCTTCTACTTCATAATATGGATACTGAATTTCTCTCAAAAGTTAATTTATCAATTACAATTCTGAAACTGAAAGATGTTCATTTAACTTTCCAAGTCAAAGTATCAAACTACCAATATTATCAGTAATTGCTTTCTAAATTCGATTGCATGTGGTTGCTGCAGGTGTCTGCGGTGTCTGCAGCAAGTGAAACATGAATACCTTCTCGTTAGGAACAAACTTGAAACCTTGTTCAGGGTATGGTAAATTGGTAACTACTAAGACAGTAATATACATTCTGGAACCTATTGAATTTAGATTTTTTACTCTTGCATATTATGCAGTTGGAGCAACAAATCTTGCAGGCAGGTGGATCAATCCCTATGATGGAATAGATCTGTGGCTTCCAAGAGTCCTGTTTTTCTTGTGGAAATCTAGTTTCTTGAGATTATGTGAAAAGTTATTGCTAATTTTTATCTGAATTATGTCTTATACTTAAGATATTGGTAGCAACTTGTTATGTCTTTGTTGTTTGACCCGTAATAACAGTTTTTCTTTTCTGAATCGCAGTTTTTTGCCACGTTGGTGGTGGTTGTATGGTTGTTTTTTGATGGAGGGGTCGATGATGATTGTTTGTTACTTTGTGGTGTCCTGACTTGATTTTTGCGTGTTACTGTTTTATTAATAAAATTGATTAATTTATCATAGCATATTTGCAAAACGATAAAACCAACCCCTTGGACTGCTATGAAAATGTCCGCAACTTTCAAAATAACATGATCTAATTCATAAATTCTCCAATTGAGTGTGCCTAGCGTAGTTATTGACTGTAATAAAGTCACTATAACCGACTCTATATGGTTCATAACGAAGAGAAGGTGTATGCCTAACCATTGCTTAAATTCGATGCTATCCACACTTTTTGGTTGACATTAACATTTTTTATTTTTTAACTGTTGCTGAGCAGTTTTCGAATACCAAACCGACCTTTGAGTTAATTACGTGAAAGATCCCCATGTTTAGTTTTAATTTCACTTTACGTCCCTAAGTAACATACATGTTTATCGGCATGGATTGCCATTATCTTTTTTTGTTTTGTTAACTTTTTAAGAATGACTATTATACTACTATTTAAACAACAAAATATCAAATAAAACAAAACATAATAGAGAAGGCCTCACATTTAATTAATTAAAAATACATATAATTATTTCCCTCCCACGCTTCAGTCACCGACATCCAATCGTCGGTCGCCTCCGGCACTCACACCGTAGAAAGCCACAAAGGTAATTATCCAATAAACCTTTTCTACATGATTATGGCATACAGGGACGGACCCAATTATATCGTCCACACACCCATTGGCTTGTCCACACTCACATCACTGGCCGCCACCCACCACCTATTATAACCGATCATCACCACCACCTTCCTCCACGAAAGGATCACTTGCCTCCACCACTCTCCTCATCTCTTTGCATGTTACTACCGCATCGCCACCTCTTATCCATCACTCGAATCTAGAACTCTGTTGCTACCTTTAATCCAATCAAGAAACTAACATATCTGCTGGGTAATGCTTTGTGGTGTTATGGTGAGTAAGAAACGGTGGTGGTGGGTTGCGATGGTGGTGATGGGGTTACTAGCTCACAGATAAGAAGAAAGCTTAGGGCTACAATGGTGGTGACGGTGGCGGTGAGGTGTGCGACGGTGGCTGAAGATGAGGATGAAGAGAGGGGATAAGAGAAGATGCGGTGGTGAGAGAGAGAGAATGTGTGTGAGAGTGAGAGAGAGAGAGAGAGAGAGAGAGAGAAAGAGAGAAAGTGTGTGTGTGTGTGAGAGAGAGAGAGAGAGGGGGTTGGGCTAAGGTGGTGGGTGGCGGCGGCAGGTCTGCGTGAAATACAGATAAGTATGTAGAAGATGGGGTTAAGGGTAGGACATTATTAGTTAATATTTATGTAAACATTTAATAGTTAGGGGTATTTTGGTCATTTTACAATCAGTTACTGGAAAAAGATAACGGCCATCCGAACCATTTGCGTTATGTTTCGGCAAAACTTTAGAGCAACCTTCTAATTTCTTATTTAGGGACCTAAAGTGATAATCATGCATAAACATAATTAAATCCATAGTTTCAATGTGGCCAATTTCTCTTATTCTACATTTAGTTTCACTACAACACTTGCTATTCTAGCTAACCCTCCATAGTTTCCAATTCAAATGAATTTTTCAACTATAGTAGTGAGACACTTAAATAAATTCTTATAGTTCTAATTGTAACACCCAGTTATTTATTTATTTTGAAGCCGACGAATGAAGAAAAAGAAATAAATTCCAAAGTCGGGGGAACAAACCCGCCAACGGGAGAAGGTTGGATGAGTGGGAGTATAAAAGGGGGAAGGCATCCAACACCCTCCCCCACACTCATAATTTTCGTATTAGAGAGAGAGAAGAGAAAGAAAAGTGGTCTCGAGCTTGGTTCGTGTGGATTCGAGCGTGAAAATCGAAGTGTAGTGTGTTGATTCGTAGCTCTTCTCTTTGTGGTCGTTTGTGTGAGTTCTAGGACCCCTCTTTTACATATTTTCAAACGATTTTGGGGCTGGAACACATAGAAAACCCGTTTTTGAAATGTGTGTGTTTGACCCGTGCGTATGTGTTTGTGTATGATGCGAGTGGGGTTGGTTTTCGGGCTTGTGTGTGCTTGTATGATGTTGTGGTAGGTGTTTCTAAGGTTTAGGATGGTTGATTTGGGCTTAAATCGAGTTTGGGAGAGCTTGAAGGCTGAAAAGGGCTGTTTGCGTTCGGCTGAAACTGCATTATGCATCAGCTAGGGCTAGGCGACCGAATGGGGTGCGACTGGAGGCCATACGGCCGATTGGCATGCGACTGAGGTCCATACGCCTGATTGCCATGCGACTGAGGTCCATACGCATGGAAGTCATACGACTGAAGTTCATGCACTTGTAAGGTATGCGACTGAAGGTTATGCGACTGAGGTCCATGCGTCTGGAGGCCATGCGACTGAAGTCCATTCGTACGAAGGGTATGCGACTGAAGCCCATGCGCCTGATGTCATGCGACTGAAGGCCATACGCATGAAGGTCATGCGACTAAGAGTCCATACGCATAGGAGTCCATTCGCCCATAGGTCCATCCGCATAGGTCCATTCGCATAGGGTCCATTCGCATAGGGTCCATTCGCCTAAGTGTTCATCGCATGGAAGGCGATGCGACTGAAGGGTGTCCATACGCACAAATAGAGCTCGTGCACCTGAAAGAGCCTAGTTTAACCTTCTGACTTTCGAGGAGTTGTGTAGAGGTAGGTTGTGACATGAGAGGTTCCTGAAGGTTCCTGTAAGTTGACTTTCGAGGTCATAGTTAGTGTTTGGGGCATGTTGTCGATTTGGGTTATTGCTTATGCATGTTGTTATGTATGTTTATCTTATGCCCTGTATGATGATGTTGATTGTGTATGTTGATGTTCCTTATTACTATGTATGATTATTTTCCCTTGGCTTTACGTGGAATGTTAATGAATGTCATGAAAGTATTATGTAACGTAAAGTGGAAGATAATGAAAGGGGAACGTGATAAATGAATGCATGCATTAATAAACGATGGAATGTAACAAAAGTCTTGCAAGCATTGGATATCGGGACACGCCAATTAAGGTGTTAGCCCAACGGTGTGTGGGTTCGCTACCCCGGGAGGATGCACATCGGGGTCCGTCTTTGTGATCGACCATTTGTATAGAACCTCTACCGCTTACCCCGGTACTGCGGCACCATGTATAACTGTCTATTTATAGACTTCGGCCTAGTAGCCATATAGTTTGGGGTGTAGCACATGGTATTGGTACGGAAGACATGAAAAGTGAAAGAAAAGATGTAATGATGAACGAACGGAAGATTATGAATGAATAATGAAGATAATAATGATATTATCTATGTGTACTTATGATGTGTGATAATGCAAAAGTAACGAACGGTTTTTAATGAAAGTTAAGTATGTTTTATTATAAAACTAGAACTCACTCAGCAACGCTGACTTTTTATGTGTTTCCAGTTGGCAGGTAATGTTGATGAGGATGACACTGCGAGGCTACTCGGCTCTTTTGGGATGGCATCCATTTATAATGCTTTTGTGATGTAATGCAACTTGGATTTTGTAATTGGATAACGATGTATTATTTGGCAAAAGCTATTATATTGAAATGGAAGATAGTTTTAAATGTTTCCGCTGCAATGTTTTATGAAATGCAAATGTAATTATATGTTTTATGTACGATGAGGATCCAACTGTAAGCGTCCGGGAACGGGGCCTTACAAGTTGGTATCAGAGCCAAAGTTTAAGTGAAATGGGTAAAGTTTCAAAATAAACCTTAACTTAAACTGAAAATGGGACGGGAAGGGAAGGGATGCCAATCTGAGTAGCTGCGTGCCATAAGGTATTTTCGTAATGTTAACCGGTATTATGTGCGTATGTTATGTGGTTATGTGTTGTTTGTAGATTTAAATACTAATGTAGTCAGGACAGGTAATGCTCGGGGTATGAAGAGTAAAGTAAGTGGCTAATCACAACTGGCCACTGTAATTAGGGACGTACTATACTTGACATAAACTGAGTTGTTCCCTTGAATGACCGTGTTGGTGTTTGAATCTTTCAGTGTGCGTGAGAATGGCCGGTGGTAGATCTTCGAAAGCTTCGAGGGGTGGAGGTAGTGGTGGACGTGGTGCTGTACCACGGGTCACGAGAGGAAGACCCAGAGTTGAAGAGGTGGCTCATGAAGAGCCCGAGACCCCTCATCCGGAGGCTGGTGATGAGAGCGCGAATTTGAAATTTGAGGGCCTTAATGAAAGAGGCAGTTGCAGAGGAGTTTCATCAGGTCATGCAGACGATCTTACCGTCTGTGGTGACCGAAGTGATTAAGGCTGTACAAGAAGGAGAGAGGAGGGATCGGAACAGGTCCACTGGAGGAAGGGAACAACCGGAGACGGAAATGATTGTCTCCGATGCCAAGGAAGAGGAAGATGAGCCTGTGCAAGAGCTGGCACGAGGCTGTAACTATGGGGCGTTTATGAGATGCGAGCCCCCTACTTTCGATGATAACGACACTGCTGCTGATGCTCACCGGTGGGTGAGGGAAATGGAGGCTGTTCTTGATATCAGTGAGTGCCGGGAGGACCAGAAAGTGAAGTTTGCTACCTACTCGTTTGTGGACTCGGCTCTGTGTTGGTGGGACAACATTGTCCAAGCCGAGGGTAACCGGGTGATAGGAAGGATGAGGTGGGAGGAGTTGAAGAAGATGGTGATTGAGGAGTTCTTTCCTCATAGGGAGATGTATAAAATCGAGAGAGAGTTCCTGCAGCTGGAGGCGGGAACCATGACACACCAGCAGTCCACCACCAAATTCAACGAAATGGCACGGCTGGTGCCGGATCTGGTGACGCCTCTATCTCGAAAGATCAAGAGGTACATTCAGGGCTTGCCGGTGGATGTTCGCATGCATATGATCGCCGCCCGACCAGGCACGTTTAGGTCGACGGTCGATTTGGCAGGGAGGCTATATGATGAGCGGGAGATTGTGGTGACTGAAGCGAACAAGAAGGGTGGTGGTGATCGGAATTGGAACTGGAAAAGGTTTGGTCGGGGTGATGCCTCGACGGGTAAGAAGAAGGCACGGGTGGATGATCGTCGTGTGGCCACATAGGGTGCGGGGTCGAAGAGGTGTGGCAAGTGTGGAAGGGAGCATGCGGGAGAATGTTCTGGGATTGAATGTGTGCTTCAAGTGTGGGAAGATGGGGCATATAGCAAGGGATTCCGTGCGGGCAGATGTTTCAACTGTGGGGAAAGTGGTCATATGAGTAAAGACTGTAAGAAGCCGAGGGCTGAGGGTTCCGGGGTGAAGAAGACGGGGAGTGAAGGACCGAGTGCGAGCGCCAGGGCATTCACCATGACATAGGAGGAGGCTAGGACGGACCCTGACGTTGTGTCCGGTACGTTTCTAGTGAACCTAACTTTAGCTTCCGTGTTATTCGATTCTGGTGCTAGTAAAAGTTTTATTTCTACTGCTTTCTATGCTAAGCTGCCTGTTAGTAGTAGACGTGTTGATGCGGCCTTTGATGTAGAAACTGCCATAGGTAAGTCTACCCGGATTTCTGAGATGATAAAAGACTGTGATGTGGAACTAGAAGGTCATAAGTTTTCTGTTAGACCGTTCGTGATGACTTTAGGTGGTTTCAATTTGGTTCTTGGGATGGATTGGTTAGCGGACTACGAGGCGAACATTGTGTGTCGCAAGAAGATGATTCGGTTGACAGCGCCTGACGGGAGTTCGGTGACGGTTTATGGTGATCGGGTCACGACAATTCCGAAAGTAATTTCGATGGCGGTGGCGGGAAAATGTATGAGGCGTGGATGTAGTGCCTACTTGGCCTATGTAAAGGATGTGGATACGCAAACACCACAACCATCCGATGTACCGGTTGTGTGTGACTTTCCAGACGTGTTCCCAGTAGACTTACCAGGAGTGCCACCTGACCAAGAGATCGAGTTTCAGATTGATCTGATACCAGGTGCCCAACTTGTTGCCAAGGCACCGTATCGGTTGGCTCCGACGGAGATGAAAGAATTGATGGAGCAGTTGCAAGAGCTGCTTGGCAAGGGGTTTATTAGGCCGAGTATCTCTCTTTGGGCTGCTCCGGTCTTATTTGTGAAGAAGAAGGACGGTAGCATGAGGATGTGTATTGACTACCGTGAGCTGAACAAGTTGACAGTGAAGAACTGATACCCGTTACCGAGGATTGACGATTTGTTTGATAAGCTTCAAGGTGCCAGTTGGTTCTCAAGGATAGATCTTTGATCTGGCTACCATCAGCTGAAGGTAAAGGAGCAGGATATTCCTAAAACAGCTTTTCGCACACGTTATGGTCACTACGAGTTCCTCGTTATCTCATTTGGTTTGACCAACGCGCCAGTTGTTTTTATGGACTTGATGAATCGAGTGTGTCGGCCGATGTTGGATAAATCAGTGATCGTGTTTATTGATGATATCCTGAATTATTCGAAGAGCGAGATAGAGCATGCTGGTCACATTCGAGAGGTTCTAGAGACGTTGAGAAGGGAGAAGTTGTACGCCAAGTTCTCCAAGTGCGTGTTCTGGTTGGGCGAGGTCCAATTCTTGGGTCATGTGGTGAATCCTGACGGGATTATGGTGGACCTGGCGAAGGTGGAGGCAGTGATACAATGGAAGTCTCCAAAGACGCCATCCGAGATCTGTAGTTTCTTGGGTTTGGCGGGCTACTACCGAAGGTTTATCCAAGACTTCTTTAAGATCACTTCTCCACTAACTAAGTTGACCCGAAAAGATGTGAAGTTTGTATGGGGTCAAGTTCAAGAGAAGGCGTGTTGGATCTAGAAAGGCTGGTGCAACCAAAACCAAATCACTTAGAATATTTTGGTACAACTATAAAGGACTTCCGAAGCTAAGTGTGGAACTTCCGAAGGAAAAAAGGAGCTCTTCCGAAGACAAAGTGTAAAACTAACTTCCGAAGGAAAACTCCAACTTCCGAAGACAAAGAACTTACTTCCGAAGATCAAGACTTAGAGTGATAGATCAGAAGTCAACTTCCGAAGTATAGAAGTCCTCAAGCCTCAGAACTATAGAAGCCTCTTCCGAAGTATAAGTGGCTTCGGAAGAACTTGTTCTTCCGAAGCCAACTTACCTTCGGAAGACACTACTATTATCCAGTGGACATAAGTATGGTCTTCCTGACACTCCGCTGCAGACCTCTGAGATACTGCATGGCGTTTTCTCAAAAGCCATGTAGTTGACCATACTTTATTCCACTGTTTACCTTTATAAGTTAGTACAGTTGCCATCTTTAGTTGGTGACAAAAGGTAAGTCATGGACATGTCATGACTACCATATCTTAGGTAATACTTTATCTAAGATACCTTAACTTTAGCATTGTAGTATATGCTTTAGTCTTAGGTTTCCAGCTGGTATCAAGTATATCCGGCTGTAGGATCTAGTATATATAGTTTCTCATTGTAACTCATGTTCCATGCTTGTAAGAGTCTTGTAATACTTTGAGCTGAGAAGTAATATATACAAGTGCCTTGAAAATTATTTCTGCGTGTTCTTTGTTACTTATTTATTATTATCAACTCTTACAAAAGACTCTACTTCATCTGATTTGAGTGTTTTCTAAGTGAGTTTGAGAGACATCCAAATGTTTAAGTGACAAACCAGATCATGCAATTGGTATCAGAGCTTTTTAGGCTCTTGATTGTGAGATCTTACCATCCTAATCAACCTGTATTTCACTCCTCCTTACACCACACTCAAAATGGCCCTCAACAACTTTGAAGTAGAGATAGGGACGATGACTAAAGCACCTATCATCACCCCTGAAAACTTCAGGTCATGGAGTAGACGAATAGAAGGCTTCATCAGGTATCAAGACAGCAAGATGTGACAATCTATTGTCAATGGCCGTATAAGCCAAAGGTAGCTGGTGGAAACGGTGACATGATTGAGAAAGCTGTTGAAGATTATTCTGATGAGGACCAGAAGAAGCTGGACATTGATAGCAATGCTATGACTGTTCTCATGACTGCAATTCCTAACTCCATCATGGTGGGGTTTGAACATTGCAAGTCAGCCAAAGAACTGTTTGATGCGCTTCCTCAAATGTATTCTAGCTCAAATGACTCCAAGAAGGACTCACTGAAGCAGCAGTTCGAGAACTTCACCTACGTTGCTGGAGTGACACTTATCCAGCAATACTTCAGGTACATGGATCTCATTTCTTCCCTTTATTCTGTGGGAATTGCTCATGAACTTAGAGATCTTACAAGAAAGTTCATGAGTGCATTACCCAATAAGTGGACATTCTACTGTGTCTCTATCAAGAGAACAGAGAACCTGAATACACTCACCATGACTGAACTCTATGGCATCCTTGATGGATACCGTTTGGAAATGGAGAGTAAGAGAGGTCATCAGACAACCAGACCCTTGAGTCTTCCTGCTAGCAACGCTTTAATGGTTGCTGAAGGCTCAGGAACCTCCCAGCCTCAACAATACCTGACTTACACCCAATAGCCATCTTGTTCTTCTGGGCCATATATCACATTTCTTGAGACTCCAAGGTCTCAACAAGCTCAGCAAAGTTCCTTTCAGGACAGCTGTGCTTTTGTCTCAGGAAGTGGACACTCAAATGATTTCAATATTGCCTTGATGATCTAGAGTGCTTCAGCCCAGATGACGTGGAATATGTGGACATAGTCCAAAAAATGGCTCTATTAACCTACAGAGCAAAGAAGTTCTTTAAGAGAACTGGAAGGCAATTTCCCCAGAACCCAATCAACAGCAAATTTGGGTTTGACAAAACCAAGACCAAATGTTACAACTGTAACCAACTTGGTCATTTTGCAAGGGAATGCATAGCTCCCAAGTCTAATCCGGGAACCCCACAGGCCTCCACACATCCCTCTACACCAAAGCCCACTGAAAAGTCAACAGTAACAGCTGCAATGGCTCAAGAAGTTGACTGGAGCTTCATGGTACAGGATGTAACTCCTGCTCAAGCACTCATTGCCGGAACAGATGAAATAAGGTATATGAACATCTCTGTACTCCTGCCTGTATTGCTAAGGTTAAATTGTATCAAGACTACAATATGGAGATTAAATCGGATATTGAGTCTTTAAATGTTTTAAAATCTGATTTTAAAAGGGCTAAATCTGACTATCAAAGAAAAATTGAGGAGTTAGAGAAAACTGTGTCCCTATTAAAACACGAACACACAAACTATAAGACTCAAATAAAGGATTTAATATCCAAATTGACTGAGGCTCAAGCCCAGCTTGTCACAGCTGAGGCTCAAGCCAGGAAGTATGCTATTTCCGAGCAAAACTTCCAAGCCATTCTTGCATCATCCTCTCACTCAAAACTTTGTTACCAAAACAAAGGTGGGTTGGGAACCAATGAAATTGCTCCACCACACTCTTATGAGTCTATAAGACAACCAAGGTGTGGTACTGAAGAGCAAGAGGTTCCATCTGCTGACCCACCTTCTTATGAGTCAAAGAATGATGCAACCATGGAGACCATCACAGGGAAGAACCAGGTAATTATACCCTCTCCTACCAATGATGATCAAACCCTGACCACCAAAGCCAGAAGAAGCAGAGCTAAGGCAGCCAAAAAAACTGCCAAGAAAGTGGCTGAGTCTAAGCTGAAGATAGACCAAAGCAAAAGTGTGTATTCATCTCAGCTGGATTCCAGGTGGTTGAAAACTCTGATTCAGGAAATGGGTGTAGTACCAGCACTCCTGTCCTACCAAAGGATCAGAAGTTAAAGGAAAAGGTTGTTGATGAAGAGAAAAAGAACAAGAAACAACAATCCTCAAATTCCCAAAAGATTAACATTGCATGCATAATGTGTGGTCTGCAAAACCACATGGCCAAAGATTGTTACTACAATCCTGCTAGCACACATTATGCAAATAATGTTAAAAAGGAAGGAGTCAGGGAAGGTTTCTCATTTGGACCATATCAAATGGTTCAAGTGATGAAAAAGGGAAAGCTTGTTTCCGAAGCAAGGCTGCTTTCGGAAGAAGGACCTTCTTCCGAAAGGAAAAAGGCTTCGGAAGCTAAAGCTATCAAGACTCAAAAGAATAAAAGAGTCCCCTTGAGACCATCCCAGAAGAAGACTTCTTCGGAAGAAAAGGTGGTGAAGGCTTCTTCCGAAAAGAAAGAAGCTTCGGAAGAATGCCAAGCTGCAAAAGCTTCAACAAGCTCATCCTCCATGATCAACCAAGGGATGGAATGGAAGATCAAGGAAGATGCTGCAGCCCAAACCTCTTCTTCAAAGACATCCATTGAACCCCATGCATAAATTTTGGTTCAATTATGTCACTATCATTGGAAGAACCAAGACCAACAAGGCTTGGGTTTAAATCAAAACTAATCATCTCATCTTATGTGCAGGGACATCCATATGACAAGAATAACAATGTTTGGATTGTGGATAGTGGATGCTCAGGCACATGACAGGGAACAATCTCTCCTTCAACAATTTCAACATTATGATGGAGGTCCTGTCCAGTTTGGAGGTGAGGCCGGAGGATATATTTCTGGCAGAGGAAGTATATCCAACGGAAAATTAAAGTTGACAAAGTTAACTTTGTCAAACAGCTTGAACACAATCTGTTAAGTGTTTCTCAGTTCTGTGATCAAAAGCATCAAATGCTCTTCACAGAACATGAGTGCATAATCCTCAAACCCGGGATGACAATTCCTCAGGAATTGGTGCTTCTTAGATCTCCCAGGAAAGGGGATATGTACAAGCTGGATATGAACAATGCTTCCCCAATGGGAGAAGTATCATGCTTTCTTTCCAAAGCTGATGGTGATGAGTCAACACTATGGCATAAACGAATGTGTCATGTAAATTTTAAGACAATGAATAAATTGGCTAAAAATAACTTGGTACATGGTTTGCCTAAAAAGGAATTTTTCTGCAAAGATAACTGTGTTGCATGCTTGAAAGGAAAGCAACACAGGGCATCTCATAAATCCAAAGTTGTTAACTCCATCACCACTCCATTACACTTATTGCACATGGATCTATTTGGTCCCACAAGTATAATGAGCATTGGAAGGAAATCATATTGCCTTGTGATTGTTGATGATTTTACTAGATTTACATGGGTATTCTTTTTAAGAACCAAAGATGAAACTGCTGAAACTTTGAAATCTTTTATTCTTAAAATAGAAAATCAAATTGATCACAAGGTTAAAATAATTAGAAGTGATCAAGGGACTGAGTTTAAGAACCACGTTCTTGACTCATTCTGTAACTCAAAAGGGATTGCCAGACAATATAGTGCTCCTAGAACTCCTCAACAAAATGGTGTTGCTGAGAGGAGGAATAGGACACTTATTGAGGCTGCTCGGACTATGTTAGCTGATTCAAAGCTACCTCTAACATTCTGGGCAGAGGCAGTCAGCACTGCATGCTATGTGCAGAACAGGGTCCTTGTAGTAAAGCCACATGGAAAAACCCCTTATGAGCTATGGAACAAGAGGCCACCGTTCATTGGCTTTCTAAGTCCTTTGGCAGCAGGTGTACCATACTTAACACAAAAGACAATTTGGCAAAATTTGCTGAAAAGTCGGATGATGCCATCTTTGTTGGATATTCCTCTAACTCTAAAGCTTATAGAGTTATAACATTAAAAATCAACAATTTGAGGAATCTTTCAACATTGTAGTTAATGAGCACACTCCTTGTGTTAGGGGAAATGGTCCTGATCATATATTTGATTTAGAATTGTTTCCAAACTATTCTAAACCATCTTGTGAGAATGTTTCAGCTGAAACAGGTGCTCAAAGTGACTATGATGATGATCAACTGTTTGAGCTTCCCAGACCTATTCCAAGTTCTCCAAGAGCTGCAGCAAATCAAGTTCCCACTATTGGCAAATCTGATAGTATAACCATCTCAAGAGATAGTGGAGCTTCAACAAGCGGTTCACCTGTTGACTCTCAAACCTCTTCAGGTGACCCTGCACAACACCAAGCTGATGAAAGCAACATCTTGAAGAAACAGACAATGTTGATGCTGCTTCACAACAAACAAATGATGATGTTTCTCTTTCATTCAATCAGTCCTCATTGAATGAGTTTGAAACAGCAGCTGGACCAAGTGTTCAAGCTCCTGAGCAAAATATGTCCAATTTGGATTTATCTTTGCAACTGGAGGTGATTCCTAGACTTAGGATTCACAACACTCATCCAGCTGAGAACATCATAGGGGAAGTCTCTGAAGGCGTGAGAACAAGAGGACAAACTCACAATGGGAATGTCTGCTTGTACTCATGCTTTTTATCCCAAATGGAACCCAAGAAGGTGGAAGATGCCTTGAAAGATAGTAGCTGGGTTGAATCAATGCAAGAGGAGCTGCTTCAATTCAAAAGACAAAAGGTTTGGAACCTATGTCCGCTACCATCTGGTCAAGTACCTATAGGCACTAAATGGGTTTTCAGAAACAAGAGAGATGATAGAGGCTTGATTATCAAGAACAAGGCAAGACTGGTGGTTCAAGGATACACTCAAGAGGAGGGAATCGATTATACTGATGTCTTTGCACCTGTTGCAAGACTTGAGGCAGTTAGGATCTTCCTTGCTTATGCTGCATCCAAGAATTTCACTATCTACCAGCTTGATGTCAAGTGTGCCTTTCTATATGGGGATATAGATAGGGAAGTCTATGTATGCCAACCTCCGGGATTTGAAGATCCACAGCATCCCAACTATGTGTGCAAATTGGATAAAGCTCTATATGGGCTGCACCAAGCACCTAGGCTGTGGTATGAGACATTGTCTCAGTTTCTCCTGAAGAATGGTTACACTAGAGGTACCATTGATAAGACTCTTTTCATAAGGAAGTCTAGGAAAGACATCTTGCTCGTTCAAGTCTATGTTGATGACATCATATTTGGTTCCTCAAATGACCAAATGTGTAAAGACTTTGAGAGCATTATGAAGAAGAAGTTTGAGATGAGTTCCATGGGAAAAATGGACTTTTTCCTTGGAATTCAGGTGAAGCAAATGAAGGAAGGGTTTTTCATCAGTCAATCTAAGTATGTCAATGACATCTTAGAAAGATTTGATATGAAAGATTGTAAGGCAGCAAAAACACCTATACCCAGAAACCACAATCTCTGCCTGACTCTGAGGGGGAGGATACTGATCAACATCAGTATAGAGCAATTATTGGTTCTTGATGTATCTCACAGCAAGTAGACCCGATATCATGTTTGCAACTTGTATTTGTGCAAGATATCAGGCTGCTCCAAAGGTGTCTCACCTAGTTGTTTGCCAAGAGAATCCTTAGATACCTTAAAGGAGCACCTAAACTAGGTCTCTGGTATCCAAAAATAGTGATTTAATCTCTATGGTTACTCTGACAGTGATTATGGTGGCTGCAATATCAACAAGAAATCAACATCTGGTGGATGTCAATTTCTTGGTGGAAGGATCATCTCATGGCAATGCAAGAAGCAATCCTGTGTCTCTACATCAACTGCTGAAGCTGAATACATTGCTGCTGCTAGTTGCTGTGCTCAGCTGCTGTGGATTCAAAACCAGATGATAGACTACGGATTCAACTTCATGAGCACTCCTATCCACATTGACAACAACAGTGCTATCTCCATTACTGAAAATCCAGTGAAGCACTCCAAAACTAAACACATCGATATCAGGTATCATTTCATTGAGATATTCATGAGAAAAATCTTATCAAGCTAATCAAAGTTGATTCAAATGAAAATATGCTGACTTGTTCACCAAAGCCTTTGATGAACAAAGATTCAAATATCTCATTACAACTATTGGGATGATAAACCTTGATTAGTCTATCTCATTTGAAAATTTTTTAATGTGTAAAGTTTTATGTCAAAACAATCTAAGCCCTGTTACAAAGGTCTTTTCTAAAATTTTATCTAAGTATGAATTCTTCCGAAGAGGAATTAACCCTCGGAAGATATTTTCCATATCTTCCGAAGCAAATTCCTCCCAGGATAATTTTCTTCTCGGAAGAATTGTTAAGTCTCGGAAGAAGCGATTGATTTCATATCAGATCTACTTCCGAAGCTTGTAACATTCTCCATTCGGAAAGCAACATATACTCTCGGAAGTAAAAACTTTACCTTCGAAAGTGAAATTTCCTTTGGAAGAATATTACTTCGGAAATGCTTTATACTCAGAAGAAAGATTTTACTGTGTAACGGAAATCTTTTGGGCCCCACTCTGTAAAAAGTAAAGATTTTGTTAATGATGTCGGATTATTTAAATGGACTAACCTTACCGCCCATGTCACATCATCCACTGAAACCTCCCATCATCTTATCCAAACCTCCTTTAAACCGCCATTCCACCCGTTTAAATACCTCCGGCTAATCACTTTCATCCTTTTTACCAAAATTACTGCCCTAAAAGCTTTCTTCATCTTCAATTTACCCAATTCCGAACTATCTTCTTGCAACTTTCTCAAATGGCACTTAACCCTCAGCACAACCAAGTCGCACTCCTTGACTCTTCAAGGGATGCCGACTTCTCAGATATCATCTCCTTTCTAACCCAATCTTCTTACTACACTGCCCTGACTGTTAACCCTACGGTTTACTCAAATCATATGTCTGAATTTTGGGCAAACGGTCAGATTGAAACCCTAAATGGGGTTCGTGTCATTAGATCGAGCATCTGTGGCCAGGAGTTGGTCATTTCTGAACAAATCATCAGGGAGCATCTAGAGCTTCATGATGAGGGCGCTCCTACAGAATTCCCCAAAGCAGATTTGGACAACACTTATATCCAAATGGGATATGGTGGAGATGTTAGCAGGTCAACCGTCTACAAATTCAACTTCTCTTACAACTGGAAGTTCCTGCTGCATGTAGTTCTTCACTGCTTGTCCAACAAATCTGGGGGATGGGATCAAATCCTATATTGGGTGCCTAGTTCATGGTTTGGTGATAAGCCTCCGCTTCAACTACTCAAGATTTGTGCTGACCAATCTCATGAGAAACCTTCAACGGGGCATATTCTTCAGCACATAATCAATTGTGAGCTGGACCAGAGCAAGCTTGTCTGCGCAGCTGCTCTGATTGTTCCTCAAATGAGGCCGACCATCTTCAAAACTTTGAAGAGAGTGTCCACCAACTTCACCGGAAGAGATACTGCACTTCTTCCAGGTATGATTGAGCCAATGGCTCCTGGTGACATCCCTGTTAACCCCACAGGTGATGAACCCACACCAGCAACTACCCTCACTTTGCCAAATCTACCTTCTCCACCCATTACCATCACTTATCAAAGACGCCCCAAACGAACCCTTGTTCAATCTTCTCTGATTGAACAAGCTCCTCATGTTCTACCCAAAAAGGCTAGAGTGGAACAATGGGCTCCCACTCAGCCTGAGGTCCAACCATCCTTCACAATTGACCTCAATATGGGTCTTGAGTCTCCTCAGTCTCAGACCCATGAGCCCAAAACCCAAGCTGAAAACCCTCAGGGAGAGTCTTTATACTCCCCTGAGCAGCCAAAAAGGGACAGCCCCATCACAGGCTCAATGCCTTTAGACATTGATCAAAGTCCCGGGTCACTAGGTTTTACTTCCATATCCTTTACTGACCTATTAATCGGAGCTGATGAAGAGATTATGTCTCTTCAGGGCAATGAAGTTGATCCACAACACCCTCTCAAGGATCAACAGAGCCCAGAGAGATCTCTTATCTCTAGCCCCCATCAGCAAACCTTTACTGAGGTGAGTCCCACTGATGTGGAGGGGACTCATGTAGATTCAGCTGCCACTACTGAAGGAGCCTCAAGGGATCCTCAGGACAGTGGTAACATTACTGAGACTGAATCTACGGCAACCATGCCCTTTGATGACTCTGAAAGAGACATCATTGAGCAAGGGAAACCAGGGCGCCAAGAAACCACATCTGGTGGTGAGGATGAACATACAAGGTATGTTACCTCATCTCCCCGTGATTCTTCAAAAGAAGATGAGGGAAGACTGCAACTCACCATTGAAGACCTACTTTCTAAAGTCTCAAATCTTGAATCTAAGGTTAGGACTTTAGAGGATAGGTCTGCCACTCAGCAACTTGAGATTGAAAATCTCAAGGCCAAACTAGCTGAGAAACAGATTGAGAGGTCTGTTAGGCACGTACCAATTCAGGTCTCTTTGACCTCTTCCTCTAGCTCATCAAGCTCTCAGGATGATGCTACCAAAAAGGGGGAGAGTGTTCAGGGACAAAGCCAAAGACAAGAGGAGCCCCAAAGTCAAGCTCTCACTTCCCTAAGCTCAAAATATCCTATGCAACAAGCTTCAGTTTTTCCTGAGCCTCCTCCAGTTGTAATTCAAATGGATCAAAGGATGCTCCAAGATCTCAATAGGTTCTTCAACAAGTTCCTGTTGGAATCTCTTATTGAACAGCCAAGTCCTGATCTGTCTGTGATCTACTTCGGAGCTCAAGAGCTTCAGAGGTTAAATGCACCTTCTACCACTATTGAGGAAGTTGGTCAACCTAAGGTCCAAGTGGAACCTGAGATTAACTTCGAAGGGGAAACAAGGACTGATGGCCCAGCAACTGAGACAGTTGGGACAGATAGTGCATTCTCACAGACTTCCGAAGCACAAGTCAAAGCCTCGGAAGAACAATTTCAATCTTCCGAAGCTGAGATTGCAGCTGCGGAAGGACTATTCTCCTTATCCGATGATCTAATAGTCACAGATGCAATCCTAGAACTTGCATCTGAGGTTAATAGGGAGGATTTTCTCACCCAACCCCTAGCTCAAACATCAGCATTAACTCCAGCTTCCATCTCTACTACTCAACCTGAACCTTCCATCCAAGAACCCCAAAGTCTAGCACTTCCGAAGACATCAAAGGAAAGAGGAAGATGACTAAGGAAGAGCTTCAGGAGGAAGAAAGGTTAGAAAAACTCAAAAGAAAAGGTAGGCTTCCAACTGGAAAACTGCTAGCTGCCAGTAGCAAAGCAGCTGCAGCCAACCAGGAGGCAGTCAACAATAGAAGAAGAGTAGAGATCATTGATAGACTTGTCAGTCTAGGAGCTGCAAGTGAAGATGTACTCCTGCTACCACTAGAGGAGTTAGTTGAGCTGGAAAAGGCAACTTTGCTGCAAAAACAGCAAAGAGAAGAGGCAGCAAGGTTGGCCTTAGAAGAAGAAAGAGGAAAAAAGAAAGAGAAGCTGATCAGCAGCTCAGGAGGGAAAGGATAACTTTCCTAACCTCCAGAGGTTTCTCTCTAGAAGAATTATCTCCACACAACAATGATACGATCTTATGGCTCTTCAACAAAGAGCAAGATCAAATGGAGAAAGAGAGAAAGAAAGCTGCCAGGGAAAAGCTGATGCTGAAGAAGAAGGAAGAGGAAGCAGGACTAGCTGCTGCCAAGAAGATAGGTGAGAAGGCCTGGATGAAGAGCTATCTCCGGGCTCATGGCTTCTCTGGCAGGCAGGTGGGTCCTATGTCTGAAAAGACCCTCCAGCGACATGTCAGTGACATAAAGGCTGACATTCGCTCGGGGAAGAGGAAGGAGATGTACAGAAGGGGACAGGGGATGATCTTCAAATCAACTACTCAACCCCACCTGAACCAATTCCCTTTCCATTCCCCATCAAAACTGAACCAACCACTGAACCATACACCCCTGAACCTACACCATCACCCCTACCAACCTCTTCACCTCAACCACCTAAACTACCCATCCTCCAACCCAAAACACTAGCCAGAACCCAAACACCTCAACCTACCCAACAACCCTCAAACCATCCCCTCAGCCTTCTAAACATCTCCCCTTAGAGGAGTTCAAGGCAATCAAGACAAAGCTCATCAATTGCACAACCCTGAGCGACATCTCCTGTGAGGAGGATTCAGTCAATTTGACTTATGTTGATGGATCCTCATGTTCCCTCACTAGAGATCAATTTCTTGATCTGCCCAGAGGAACATTGGACCAAGCTGCAAATCTCCTTGGCCTCAATTCAGACACTTTGAATGAGGAAGAAAAGAAGTTAAGGAGAAGGCTGGTGACTCTGCTGGATACCAAGAAAGGTGACCGGGTGCCAAGACAACCTCTTGCACCTAGGAAGAAGATCATCCAGTGGAGGTTCGAAGACTCTTCTCACAACTTTGTTGTTGAAAGAGAGAATGGAGAGCTCAACAGGCTAAGTGCCTCATCTCTGCTACACTTAAGCAGATTTGATATTGCTGAGTTAGCAGAGAAGCCATTCTCCAACCCTTCAAACTCTGATGTAGCTGCTCATATCAGAAATCATCTAGGCAGTCTTCATATGGCCGAGCTAACTGCTAGGACCAAGGTTGAAGAAGAGTTGAAACTGAGAGAGGAGGAGAAAAGGAAGGGATCAACAACCAAAGGCAAAGCCTTTCTACAAATGGTTGAAGGTCCTGAACTTGAATCCATAGTTAGATGGGAGTATGACTATAACTCCCGTCAACTAACTCTTTTCAGGGGGACGCAACAGAGGGTACATGTCATTCAGAGTGATAGACTGGATCTCCTATCCACTAATGACTTGTACAAGCTTCTCAGCACCACTTCAGGGAAGAACAAAGAAACAGACAAATATCTTCTGTCCCTGGTGTTGAAAGCTTTGAGAAGCAGAAACAAGTGAGGTTTTGGTAGCATCAGCCTAGGGGGAGTTTGTTGGATCTAGAAAGGCTGGTGCAACCAAAACCAAATCACTTAGAATATTTTGGTACAACTAATAAAGGACTTCCGAAGCTAAGTGTGGAACTTCCGAAGGAAAAAGGAGCTCTTCCGAAGACAAAGTGTAAAACTAACTTCCGAAGGAAAACTCCAACTTCCGAAGACAAAGAACTTACTTCCGAAGATCAAGACTTAGAATGATAGATCAGAAGTCAACTTCCGAAGTATAGAAGTCCTCAAGCCTCGGAAGTATAGAAGCCTCTTCCGAAGTATAAGTGGCTTTGGAAGAACTTGTTCTTCCGAAGCCAACTTACCTTCGGAAGACACTACTATTATCCAGTGGACATAAGTATGGTCTCCTGACACTCCGCTGCAGACCTCTGAGATACTGCATGGCGTTTTCTCAAAAGCCATGTAGTTGACCATACTTTATTCCACTGTTTACCTTTATAAGTTAGTACAGTTGCCATCTTTAGTTGGTGACAAAAGGTAAGTCATGGACATGTCATGACTACCATATCTTAGATAATACTTTATCTAAGATACCTTAACTTTAGCATTGTAGTATATGCTTTAGTCTTAGGTTTCCAGCTGGTATCAAAGTATATCCGGCTGTAGGATCTAGTATATATAGTTTCTCATTGTAACTCATGTTCCATGCTTGTAAGAGTCTTGTAATACTTTGAGTTGAGAAGTAATATATACAAGTGCCTTGAAAATTATTTCTGTGTGTTCTTTGCTACTTATTATATTATTATCAACTCTTATAAAAGACTCTACTTCATCTGATTTGAGTGTTATTTAAGTGAGTTTGAGAGAAATCCAAGTGTTTAAGTGACAAACCCGATCCTGCAAGGCGTTTGAGGAATTGAAGACGAGATTGACTCAAGCTCCCGTACTGTCATTACCCGATGGAAGTGAAGATCTGGTGGTTTATTTTGATGCTTCTTACTTGGGGTTTTGGGTGTGTGTTAATACAGAGAGGAAAGGTTATAGCCTATGCATCCCGACAGTTGAAGGTTCATGAGGTCAATTATCCTACTCATGAATTGGAGCTAGCATCCGTGGTCTTTGCGTTAAAGATTTGGAGGCACTACCTGTACGGGACGAAGTGCACCATATTCACTGACCACAAGAGCCTGAAGTACTTCTTTGAGAAGAAGGACCTGAACATGAGGCAGAGAAGATGGTTGGAGCTCATAAAAGACTATGATTGAGAGATCCATTACCATCCGGGCAAAGCCAACGTGGTGGCGGATGCCCTTAGCCGAAAGGAGAGACCCGAGCCGATTCGGGTAAAAGCTTATCAGCTGATCATGACCTCCGATGTAATGAAGCAAGTCAAGGAGTTTCAAGATGAAGCATTGAAAGAAGATCATCTTAACTCTGAAAGGATAAGAGGTCTGGTCGCAGAGTTGGGTGAAAACACACTCGGTGTTAGAACCCGATTCGGCCGTGTGTGGATTCCTCGTTTTGGGGATCTACGCGTGAAGATCATGGATGAAGCTCACAAGACTCGATACTCCATTCATTCTGGTGCCACGAAGATGTATCAAGACAAGAAGAAAGATTACTGGTGGCCGGGTATGAAGCGTGATGTGGTGGAGTATGTGAGTAAATGCCTTACTTGTTTGCAAGTGAAGGCGGAACATCAAAAGCCGTATGGAGAGATCCAACCTTTGGATATACCGGAATGGAAGTGGGAGCACATCACCATGGATTTCATTATGAAGCTACCGCGTACCCCGAAAGGGTATGATGCTATATGGGTGATTGTTGACCGCTTGACGAAGAGTGCTCACTTCCTACTGATCCGCGAGACATATTCATTTGAGAGGTTGGTTGATCTGTTCATCAAAGAAATTGTAACTCGTCATGGTGTGCCGGTGTCTATTGTGTTTGATCGTGACACCCGGTTTACATCTAAATTTTGGAAGAAATTCCACGACACTATGGGGACGAGGTTACATATTAGCACGACTTATCATCCCCAGACTGATGGTCAGTTCGAGAGGACCATTCAGACATTGGAGGACATGCTGCGGGCATGTGTTATCGATTTTGGAGGAAGTTGGGATGACCACTTACCGTTAGCTGAGTTCTCATACAACAACAGTTATCATGCCAGCATTAGTATGCCCCCTTATGAGATGCTATACAGTTGGAGATGCTGAACACCCGTTTGTTGGGGTGATATTGGTCAAAAGGAGTTAGGGAGCGTCGGGGTAATCGAGGCTACGACTGAGAAGCTTGAAAGGATCAAAGCCTTCATGAAGGCAGCCAAGGATAGACAGAAGTGGTATCCTGATAAACGACGCATACCGATTGAGTTCCAGGTGGGGGGGTGACCGGGTTATGTTGAAGGTCTCACCTTGGAAGGGTATCATTCGTTTCCGAAAGCAGGGCAAGTTGAAGGCCGAGGGTACATAGGCCCTTTCCGAATCATTACTCGAGTAGGAGAGGTGGGCTATAGACTGGAGTTACCGGATGAGTTAAGTGGAATTCACCCGACATTCCATGTATCCCATCTAAGGAAGTGCTTGCCAGATGAAGATATGATTGTTCCACTGGAAGATATCGAAGTAGACGAACGGCTCAATTATATGGAGCAACCAGTGGCAATCATCGATCGAAAAGAGAAGAGGCTGAGGAATAAAACGGTTCCTCTTGTGCGTGTTCAGTGGAAGCACAGGAAAGGATCCGAGTCTACGTGGGAGACTAAAGAAGAGATGAGGCAGCATTACCCATGTTTGTTCGAGGAAAACAGGTTTGGGGACGAACCTATTTAAGGGGGGTGGACTTGTAACACCCGTTTATTTATTTATTTTGAAGCCGACGAATGATGAAAAAGAAATAAATTCCAAAGTCGGGGGACCAAACCCGCCAACGGGAGAAGGTTGGATGAGTGGGAGTATAAAAGGGGGAAGGCATCCAACACCCTCCACCACACTCATAAATTTCGTATTAGAGAGAGAGAAGAGAAAGAAAAGTGGTCTCGAGCTTGGTTCGTGTGGATTCGAGCGTGAAAATCGAAGTGTAGTGTGTTGATTCGTAGCTCTTCTCTTTGTGGTCGTTTGTGTGAGTTCTAGGACCCCTCTTTTACATATTTTCAAATGATTTTAGGGCTGGAACACATAGAAAACCCGTTTTTGAAATGTGTATGTTTGACCCATGCATATGTGTTGTGTATGATGCGAGTGGGGTTGGTTTTCGGCTTGTGTGTGCTTGTATGTGTGTTGTGGTAGGTGTTTCAAAGGTTTAGGATGGTTGATTTGGGCTTAAATCGAGTTTGGGAGAGCTGAAGGCTGAAAAGGGCTGTGTTTGCGTTCGGCAGAAACTGCATTCTGCATCAGTTAGGGCTAGGCGACCGAATGGGGTGCGACTGGAGGCCATACGGCCCGATTGGCATGCGACTGAGGTCCATACGCATGGAAGTCATACGGCTTAAGTTCATGCACTTGTAAGGTATGCGACTGAAGGTTATGCGACTGAGGTCCATGCGCCTGGAGGCCATGCGACTGAAGTCCATTCGTACGAAGGGTATGCGACTGAAGCCCATGCGCCTGATGTCATGCGACTGAAGGCCATACGCATGAAGGTCATGCGACTGAGAGTCCATATGCATAGGAGTCCATTCGCCTATAGGTGCATCCGCATAGGGTCATTCGCATAGGGTCCATTCGCATAGGGTCCATTCGCCTAAGTGTTCATCGCATGGAAGGCGATGCGACTGAAGGGTGTCCATACGCACAAATAGAGCTCGTGCACCTGAAAGAGCCTAGTTTTACCTTCTGACTTTGGGAGTTGTGTGTAGAGGTAGGTTGTGACATGAGAGGTTCCCGAAGGTTCCTGTAAGTTGACTTTCGAGGTCATAGTTAGTTTATGTTTATCTTATGCCCTGTATGATGATGTTGATGTGTGTATGTTGATGTTCCTTATTACTATGTATGATTATTTCCCTGGCTTTATGATGGAATGTTAGTGAATGTCATGAAAGTATTATGTAACGTAAAGTGGAAGATAATGAAAGGGGAATGTGATAAATGAATTCATGCATTAATAAACGATGGAATGTAACAAAAGTCTTGCAAGCATTGGATTCGGGACACGCCAATTAAGGTGTTAGCCTAACGGTGGTTGTGGGTTCGCTACCCGGGAGGATGCACATCGGGGTCCGTCTTTGTGATCGACCATTTGTATAGAACCTCTACCGCTTACCCCGGTACTGCGGCACCATGTATAACTGTCTATTTATAGACTTCGGCCTAGTAACCATATAGTTTGGGGTGTAGCACATGGTATTGGTACGGAAGACATGAAAAGTGAAAGAAAAGATGTAATGATGAACGAATGGAAGATTATGAACGAATAATGAAGATAATAATGATATTATCTATGTGTACGTATGATGTGTGATCATGCAAAAGTAACGAACGGTTTTAATGAAAGTAAAGTATGTTTTATTGTAAAACTAGAACTCACTCAGCAACGCTGAGTTTTTATGTGTTTCCAGTTGGCAGGTAATGTTGATGAGGATGGCACTGTGAGGCTACTCGACTCTTTTGAGATGGCATCCATTTATAATGCTTTTGTGATGTAATGCAACTTGGATTTTGTAATTGGATAACGATGTATTATTTGGCAAAAGCTATTATATTGAAATGGAAGATAGTTTTAAATGTTTCCGCTGCAATGTTTTATGAAATGCAAATGTAATTATATGTTTTATGTGCGATGAGGATCCAACTGTAAGCGTCCCGGGAACGGGGCCTTACACTAATAAATCAAAAGGAATTTAATGTTGACACATGAATTTAAGTCTTGAATTTTAGAAATGAGAGATCAAGATTTCTTACTATTCTTAGTGACTAGACGTTTCCAATATGGATACTGTAATGTCAGGTGAAATCGGTAAGAGACGCGTGTTGGCGTTCCAGCGTTCCTTCGCCATTTATGGCCGCATATATTTTCGACTAAGGAATGAGAAATCTTTTTTCTATTCCATGAATCTTGTTTTCATTTTATTTAAGAACTTTGTAGGGTATTAGTGTTTCTAGATGATTAAACGCTTAAAGGAAAAAAAGAGTTGTGTATTGTACTTTTAGATTGAAGTTATATGGTAATTCAGTTTGAATAAATCAACCGGATAATATCTAGTATATAATCCAGATCAAGTATGTTTGTGTGTGTTTTCGATCAGGAATTGAATTCGTATGTTGTAAGAATGGGGTAGGAAAAACTAGTGAAGGCAGTTAAAATTTTTGGTTTTGGATTTTTTTTTAAACCCACAGGTCCTATACACCATAATGGGCTTTGACCCATAAGACTAATATGGCTTTTGGCCCAATACCTTAATGGGCCTACATTTTACTAACATTTTAGTGGCCCTTGGCCTGCAAACCATCCTCGACTTGGCCCAACTAGATAGAAGCAAATCATAAAAGCCCAACATCAATAAAATCTAAATAAACAACATGGCCCATAAACAACCATCATAACTAAATGAACCCCTAAACTTATTAAGCTACGATCATTCAATCAAATAAAATCTTACAAATGTAATTACGTGAAATGCCAAATATACATAAAATAAAAAAACGTATTGATTTAGTAAAAACCATGAAATCATAAAACTTTAAATATAAAAATCACTAACTATAATTATATGTATATTCATACATACTCAAAAACATGAACTTGTCCAACAATTAAAGACTACCATGAACTTGTCCAACAATTAAAGACTACCAAAACTATTTACTTACATTTAATTAAATTTAAAAGTATTGCATAAAATATATAAAATCTCAAGACTTAGATTATTATAAAACAGATCAAGTTTAATATATAAAACAAGTGATAAATTTACAAAGTCTTGATTAGTCAAATTACCTTTAATTTAGCCAATACACAATAAGCCTTCCCATGCAAAATCTAGTACTTTTGTCCAACAATAAAGACTACCGAAAATATTTACTTACATTTAATTAAATTTAAAAGTATTGCATAAAATATATAAAATCTCAAGACTTAGACTATTATAAAATAGATCAAGTTTAATATATAAAACAAGTGATAACTTTATAAAGTCTTGATTAGTCAAATCACCTTTAATTTAGCCAATACACAATGAGCCTTCCCATGCAAAATCTAGTATTTTTGCAAAATTCACCAAAAATCTATGCGAAATCTTTACTAATCTAGAATAAGACAAAATCTAAACTATGCATACACACATACAACACATTGATTCACATGTGAAATCCATTGTGCTTGGGCTTAAGAAAACTAAGTTCGAATAAAAGATAGGAAATAATGAACAAAAGGTTCTTGAATCTCTTGCACAATTGCAACATTGGGCTGCCGTTGTTGATACATTTGTGTTTAGCTCATATAATAGTTTGGGTTTCTTGCCATATTGGTATAGTGAGTAGTTGCTTCAGGACCCAAGGAATTTAAATGATCTGAAACTCTTTACTTATCATCCAATTCATATGATTTTGATAGTCGAGATCAAACCACTTAATGACAATGTAAACAGATCTTTTGTTCTTGATGGATGCATATTTAGTGCAACTATATGCTAATGAGTTCATCAGCTTCTTGTGCATAGATATATTCTCCAGTTTAATACCAACACCTTTCATCTTTGTAACTAGTTTCACAAACCTACCAATCTATGCTTCAATAGTTTCTCTTATAACATGATTGAACATATTGAATTCTTGATTCAACATATCCTTTTTCTTTCTCATATATCCTTGTTTCCTAGTAACTAACTTTACAATGCATCCCATAAAACCTTTGCTCCTTTGAAACTTCTAAAGTTGTGAGAAATTTCTGTTGAAAAAGCCATAATGATTTAAGCATAGGCTTTATCATCCAGTTCAAACTTTTCCATGTCTTCATCATCCCATAGATGTTCTAGTTTCTTAACCATCTCCCTTTTGTCATTTTTGTACATTAGCACATAAGGGCCAAACTTGATTGATCTCTACATACACGCTTAAGTGTAAATAACATGATTCTCAAACCGATTTTTCCTATCTGCATAGTCATTTTCGTTGATGAGTCTCAGAAGTTTTGTACTTGTTTGGATCTCAGTATCCAGATTTAATGATGCACTATTCAAACTGATATCATCTTTTTAAATCGGACAACTTGAAACTTTTCTCAAAATCTTTATGCACTATTCAAACTAATATCATCTTAAAGTTTTGTGTGACTCAGGCGGGAACTTTCCCAAAATATCTACCAAAAGCGAAATACCAAAGATTTCACGTGAGTTCTTTGGATCAACAAGTTTTCACAGATCTCTAAAACATCTATAGAATCAACCAGTTCAACCTATCAATTTGTCCAAAAATCTAATTGGATTCTAGGTGATTTCATTAGATTAAATTAATCATCTATTGGTCTCTAGTTTGATTCAAATGGCAATATTTTAAAGGCTGAAACACCTTGAAACACACAAACCAAACCAATTCATCTTAAAATGTAAGGCCCCGTTCCCGGGACGCTTACAGCTGGTCATTCATCGCACATAAAACATATAATTACATTGCACTTTCATAAAACGTTGCAGCGGAAACATTAAAAACAACATTTTCATTTCATTAAGATACTTTTGCAAAATAATACAACCGTTCATTTCACAATTTCATTTTACATTTCATTACAAATGCATTATAACACTGGATGCCATCCAAAATAAGCTGAGTAGCCGCCCCGTGCCATCCTTAGCAACCTGCCAACTGGAAACACATCAAAGTCAGCATTGCTGAGTGAGTTCTAGTTTTATAATAAAACATACTTTACTTTCGTTAAAACCATTCGTTACATACATGCGGTCACACATCATACGTACACATAGATAATGTTTATTATCTTCATCATTACATTCGTACTTTAACTTCCGTTCATTCATACGTTCTTACTTTCATTCATTCGTTAATTATTATTACATCTTTTCTTTCCATTAAAACCATGAACTTTACCCTTCAGTTTCCTGGTACTGGGCCTAAGCTTATCATAGACCTTCTTTAATGGTGCACAACACCTCTGGCCACAGTACCTAAGGTAAAGTTTAGGATCATTACATCTGTTATTTCATCACATTCTGGATCAGCGTCAACAGCTATGCCCCAAACTATATGCTACTGGGCCGAAGTTCATAAACAACTTCCACACGGCACATAGCCTGGCATTAGCACCGAGGTAAGCGATAAAGATCCCAACTATATTCTTCACCCCCAACATTATGGGTAACTCGGGTAACCATAATATGCTACACCCCCAACAATATGAGTACTACACCCCCAACAATATGGGTACTACACCCCCAACAATATGGGTACTACACCCCCAACAATATGGGTACTACACCCCTAACAACATGGGTACTATACCCCCAACAATATGGGTACTACACCCCCAATAATATGGGTACTATGACATACTACACCATGCACCACACTGATGGTCAGTCATAAATACTGGAACCCCTGCGTGCACCCTTAAGGATTAGCTGAACCACACACGGTTGAGCTTAAGGCATTTAGAGCCGTGCACCTCGGTACACTTCGCTTGCACGCCTTTCACGTTTTCATTCGTTCATTAATGAGGCATTCATTCATCATATTCCTCTTTTCATTATCTTTCACTTTACGTTACATAATACTTTCATTACATTCATTAACGTCCGACGCAAAGCCACGGAAAGATCCATATACATAACATGAATATAAACATAAACATACACACATCACCATACAGGGCATCAGCATGCATACATACCATCATACACACACATTAATCATACATCACATCATCATCAACATGCCCAACATAACGTCTATGACCTCGAAAGTCAACTTACGCAAGCCTCCTAGAACCTCCCGAGTCAAAACCCACAACTGCACTTTCCTTCGAAGGTTATAAAATAAATCGTTGCTCTTTCAAGCGTATGAGCCCTACTTGGGCGTATGAGCCCTACTTGGGCATATGGACACCCTTCAGTCGCATGGCATCCCAGGCGACTGAACACTTAGGCGAATGGACATCATGCGAATGGACCCTATGCGAATGGACTCTCAATCGCATGACCTTCATGTGTATGGCCTTTAGTCGCATGACTTCAGAAGCATAGGCTTCAGTCGCATACCCTTCGTACGAATGAACCTCAGTCGCATGACCTCCAAGCGCATGGACCTTAGTCGTATAACCTTAGTGCGAATGAACCTCAGTCGCATACCCTTCAATCGCATGCTTTCCAGGCATATGAACTTTAGTCGCATGACCATCATGCGTATAGACCTCAGTCGCATGGCAATCGTGCGCATGGACCTCAGTCGCACGCCAATCGGCCGTATGGCCTCCAATCGCACTCCAGTCGGTCACATAGCCCTAGCTGATGCAGAATGCAGTTTCAGCCGAACGCAAACTGCCCCTTTCGGCCTCCAAGCCCTTCCAAACTCGATTTTAGCCCAAATCAACCATCCTAAACCTTAGAAACACCTACCATAACACCATTCATGCATACACAAGCCCAAAAGCCAACCCCAAACGCATCACACACATACACATATTCATAAAAACGGGTTTACACCCAAAAACTCGAAAAAGGGTTTTCAGATGTGTTCCAGCCCCCAAAATCATTCAAAAACATGTAAAAGAGGGGTCCTAGAACTCACACAAACGATCCCGTCGAGTAGAGCTTTAATTTGACCCGCTACACGACGATTTCCACGCTCGAATCCACCCGAACCAAGCTGTTCTCCTCTTTTCTCTTCTCTTCTCCCTCTCTTGGCTGAAAATGGCAAGAATAGGGAGGGTGTGGGCTGTCCTCCCCCTTTTACCCCCATTCATCGAAGTTTCTCTCGTTGGCGAGTTTGGTCCCTCGACTTTGGATTTTATTTTTTTCTTCTTCTTCGGCTTCCTTCAAAGAGAATGAATTTCGGGTGTTCAAGTCCACCCCCCTTATAAGGTTTCGTCCCGAAACCTGTTATTCCTTAAACTGTCGAGGGCAATAATGTGTCATCTCTTTCCAGTCTCCACCTGGAGTCAATAGGTCTACGCCGTTGATCCACACACGACTTCTTGTCTTGTCTTTGGCTACCTTCATCCAAGCTTTGATCCTTCAAAGCTTCTAGGTCGTGGCCTCGATCACCTCAATTACTTTCCGTACGGCATTGGTGCCGGCCTTCACTTGTAAAAAGTAAGGCTTTATCTCGTACTTGTTGGACCAAAAGAACCAATGAGCCGGATCAGAAAAACCTTAAGTCCCACAGACGTCACAACAACCGCTGAAGTCCACAACAGCTAAAGACAACAACTGAAGACAAAGTCTGAAGACAAGTGCTGAAGACAAAGTCTGAAGACATAAGTGCTGAAGACAAAGTCTGAAGACAAGTGCTGAAGACAAAGTCTGAAGACAAGTGCTGAAGACAAAGTCTGAAGACACAAGTGCTGAAGACAAAGTCTGAAGACAAGTGCTGAAGACAAAGTCTGAAGACAAGTGCTGAAGACAAAGTCTGAAGACACAAGTGCTGAAGACCAAGTATCAGACGTTGTCATAACAGCTGAAGAGGACTTCTTCAGTAGTTGTGACGGTTACTTTCAGTTTTAGTAGTTTTATGTTTTCAGTAGTTTTGTAAAACGACTGAAGAGCTTGTTCTTCAGTCGTTGTAGTTTCAGTAGTTTCTTATCAGTAGTTATATTTTGTACTTAGCACTCTGATATGTTCTCAGTAGTTGTGAACATTTCAGTAGTTTGTTAAGTGTTAGTTATTTTTGTAATAGATCTGCCAGTTGTCACTATCCCGTGATAACAGCAGTGATTGCACTCTATATAAGGAGTGTCAACCTTATTGTAATGGTGAATGATTGAGCAGAAATATTTGGTATAATTGAAACATTCCTTGTCACAGAAATATATTCTCTCGTATTGTTTACAAATATCAAATTCTTGCTACAATTTGTCTAATTCTTGATCTTATTCCGCTGCATTACACTCTAATCCATCGAACTTGTGATCACTGATCCTGACAAATGGTATCAGAGCAGGTTAATCATTGATCGATCTAATAATTGATCATTGAAACTGCTATTCAAGATCCAAGTTTGATTGAATTAGCATTTTTGCAAGAAACGGTTATAGAGATTGAATTTTCTGTGTTTTTGGTCATTCATCCTGAGATTTATTCTTGGTTTTCATTGAGTCTGTTGTGGTCTGTGTAAAATCTTTTAAAAGCTTGAATTAAATTGTTTTGGACCTAAAATGACTACTCCTTCCAATGATCCTCACAATACTGGTTCCTCAACCAAGCCTCCAATGCTGGTTAGGAATGAGTATAACATATGGCAACGACGTATGCTCCATCACCTGTCTGTTAACAGCTCAGGTTGTTGGACATCAGTGGTACATGGTCCACACAAGCCTATGGTGAATAACCCGGAAACCAATCAAATGGTTCCGAAGAGGAAGGATCAATACTCAGATGAGGATAAGAAATTGTTTGAGATTGATGCAAAAGCCCATGGAATTCTGGCCATGGCACTACCCAATGAAATCTATTCTGGGCTAATGCATTATGAATCTGCCCATGACCTCTGGAATGCCTTGAAAGAACAATTTGGAGGAACAGATGAGGTCTTGGCAAATAATAGAGAGATCCTTGCCCAACAATATGAGACATTCTCTCATAGGAAGGGTGAGACACTGACTCAACAGTTTGAGCGGTTCTCTTGTTTGATCTCTGAATTAAAAATGGTCAAACATGAGTACACCCATATCCAGATGAATAACAGATTTCTCAGATCACTGCCTGAGAGATGGGACACATATACTATTGTCCTACGCTCCAGTGCAAATTTGGACAAACTATCTCTCACCCAACTCCATGGGAAATTGCTCACATTTGAGAGAGAGATAGAACAAAAACGAAAACTGTCTTCATCTGGTAAGCTCACTGAAGACTTTGTACCAGGCAACACTGCCTTGGTTAGTCATGAGTCAGAATATGCTTCATCTGAATGCCAGTATGATGAGCATATTGATTTCTCTTCAAACATTTCTGATTCTGCATTTGTGAGTGTTGATAGTCAGTTACTGGGTGTAATAATGACAATCTATGCTTCATCATGGATGATCTCAAGGGGATTGCTGATGATGACTTAGAAGAGATGGATATTTTGAGCCAAATGGCCTTGATAAATATCAGATCTCAGAAGTTCTACAAAAGAACTGGAAGAAAGTTCCCAGGACTCTGGCAAAACCAAAGTTGGTTTTGACAAGAGTAAGTTGAGGTGTCACAAATGCCAAAGGCTTGGACACTTTGCTAGAGAATGTAGATCATCTGGATCTAATTCCTCTGCACCTTTTGTGACTTTCCCTGGCAATAGTCAACAAAACAAAGGGCAACATCCTGTCAATTCTAGTCATCATTCTCAACCACAATCTCCTGCATATTTTGTTCCTCAGGGTCAAATGCCATACCCTTACCCTTGTTATTACATGCCACAAACCAGTCAAGTTCAAGCTCCTATGGTATCACAACCTCATGCACTACCAGAACCTCAACCATCTCATCAACCTCCTCAACCTCAACAACATAGCTTCTTCACCCCTGAAGTTGTTGACTGGAGCAGTTTGCCAGATGACATGTCTGGTCATGAACAACTGTTCACAGGTGCTGATCAACATGGTGGTGACAGTCCTTTTGGGAATCTGGCACTTATGGCTCTGGAGTCTACTGAGGGTTCCTGCTCAAATGCATCATCTTCACAGGTAACTCAGGTATCTTCAGAGGCTAAAGCCAAGTTATGTTCTGAATCATGCATAGCTGCCTTTGTCTCTATTAGAGAGGCAAATGTAGCATTAATAAATCAAAAACTTGAGTTTGAGAAAACCATTTCCAAAAGAAAAGCTGAGTATGAGTCTGCTCTTAATAGTAAAAGTGATGAGATTTATAAGCTTAAATGCCAATTAAATGATGAAAAGGCCAAGCTAGAGGTTATTCTGGAAGACCAGAAGTCTCAAAGAAACCCTTGCAGTCACCCAAGTAGAGTGTGATCGATGGGTACAATCATGCAAAGGTTTTGAAATGCTTCTTAGTAAGCAATCAGCTTCCAATGTGAAGTTTGGCATTGGTTATAATCACACTGCTCCTCCTACAGATTTTGCTTCAAGAGCAGAAGTGAAATCTGATGGAGAAAGCAATAACCAATCCACCTCATCATGTGATTCACTTTTTGATAGAGCATCATCAAAAGTTGAAGTCAGCACTAAGCCCTCTCAGAACCAATCAGCTGATGTTGATGGTTCCATTGCTGACACTCACATGATCAAAGAGTTGATCAACTCAGGAGTTATTTCTGGAAGTCCTGAAAGGACTGGAGAGCAAGATTTAACACCTGAAGTTCAAACTCCAACTACTGTCAGCACTGAAGAGAAGAAAACTGTCAGTAGAAAGAGTTTGAAGACTACTAAAGAGGAAGTCAAGAAAGCAAATAATGCTTCCAAAGTACTGAAGAGCAAGTCTTCAGTAGTTTCATTCTCTTTAGTTGATGATCAACATAAGATGAAGAAGAAACCATGTGAAGTATGTGGTTTGTTCAATCATCTTACAGATGATTGTTGGTACAAAAGAGGATCCAAACTCAAACATAAAGAGGAAATTAAGAGAAAATGGTTAAAATGAAAACTGAGTTTGAAGCCACATTTGTACCAGCAACATCAAATCCTGTAACCCTTAAGTCCAAAAAGAAACCAAAAGGAAGGGGTTAAAAAGGTAACAGCTGAGATTGCTCAAAAGAAGAAGGTGCAACATAGGAACTTATCAAACTCCAATGCCAATGTGTCTGAAGAGCTGAAAGCTTTATCACAAAATCAGACACAGCTGGTTATGATGGTTCAACATCTATTGGGAAGAGTTAACCAATTAGATGTTCCTATGTTGACCACAGAAAAGAAAAGGAGGTCCAAGCCAAAGGATTCCTCTTCTTCACCATCTTCTTCTTCTCTCAGGCTGTTGTTCCAACAAACCTGTTAGTCTACCATCTGTTGATGTGAACAGGCCCAAAACCAAAAAGGTTTGGGTCTCAAAATCTAACTAATTTGTTTTGTTTTGCAGGGTTCTTCAACATGCCACAGAGGCATCTGGTATGTAGACAGTGGAGGATCCATGCATATGACAGGAAACAGATCACTTCTTAATGACTACTCTCAAGGAAGGAAGGGGTTTGTGTCATTTGGCAATGATGCAAAGGGTTACATCATCGGCAAAGGCTTTGTTTCCAATGGGGAAATAAAGTTTGATGATGTTAACCATGTGGAAAATCTCAAGTACAACCTCTTGAGTGTCAGTCAAATGTGTGACAAAGGCCATGTTGCTCTTTTCACCAGTCAGAACTGTCGGATTCTGTCATCCAAAGTTCTAAGTTTGATTGATAAGGTGTTGGATGAATACACTCTCCTAAAGGCCAACAGGACAGGAAGAGTGTATGCCTTAGATCTTTCCAAGAAAATAGATCTCAAAGGCCATCCTTGCCTATTTTCCAAGGCTTCCCCTCAAGAATCTACTCTATGGCATAGAAGGCTGGGTCATGTTAATCTCAAAAAATAAATCAGCTGATAAACCATGGTTTAGTAAGGGGATTGCCTATGAAGGAGTTCAAATGTGAAGATAACTGCACTGCTTGTTTAAAAGGAAAACAGCACAAAGCTTCATTTCCCTCCATAGAAGAACCTAAGTCCACTGCCTGCTTACAGCTTCTTCACATGGATCTCTTTGGTCCTGTGAGAGTGATGAGTATGGCTAAGAGAAATACTGTCTGGTAATTGTGGATGATTACTCCAGATTTGTATGGACTTTCTTCTTGCATTCAAAGGATGAGGCAGCTCAGAAGATTATCAACTTTGTGTTGTATGTTGAGAGCAGTATTCCCTCTCAGTCAAGTGTATTAGAAGTGATAATGGAACAGAATTTAGAAACAATACACTTGATGAGTTCTACCTCTCAAAGGGAATCAAGAGGCATTTTAGCATTCCAAGAACTCCTGAACAAAATGGAGTAGTGGAGAGAAAGAACAGGACCCTTATTGAAGCTGCAAGGTCCATGTTGGCTGATTCTGGACTGCCAATGACTTTTTGGGCTGAAGCTGTCAATACAGCTTGCTATGTACAAAATAGAGCTCTAGTAAATCAGAGGTTGATGAAGACTCCATATGAAGTTCTTCATCATTTGGCCCCTCTAATTTCATTCTTCAGAGCTTTTGGATGTCCTTGTTTCATTCTCAACACACGGGATCAACTCCAAAAATTTGATTCTAAGGTGGATGCAGGGTACTTTGTTGGTTATTCATCAACTTGCAAAGCATACAGAGTCTTCAACTGTAGAACAAAGATGGTTGAAGAGACTCTACATGTTAATGTTAAGTTTAATGAATCTCCAAAGGACAAGATTCCACAAAGCCCTGTGGAGATATTTGATTTGGACATACTGCAATGTTCCTTATCAAACTCCTGCTGTTGCTCCTGTCAACAGTTCACCACCTGGTGGTACTGCTGGTGCTGATGATGATGATGATAGTAGTACTCACCTCTTCAAGTTTAGTGATCAACTGCCTGATTCAGCTAGACCTGATGTTCCTGTAGCTCCAGCAGCACAATCCACAACAAATGCTGATGAGATTTCTACAACTTCAACTTCCTTTGAATTACCATCTACTGATTGGTTTCAAGGAAATGCTTCACCATCACCATCTGTTGCTGCTGAGCCTGCTACAAACACTTGCACTGATCTCATTGTGTACCAAGATCTGAAGAATCACCCTATGTCTCAAATCATTGGTGATATCACTGCTGGCGTATCAACAAGAAGTCAATTGTCAAATTTCTGCTTCTATGCTCTCTTCATCAGTCAGCAAGAGCCAAAGAATTATCACATTGCTTTAAAGGACAATGGATGGGTTGATGCCATGCAGCTTGAGCTTCTTCAGTTCAAGAAACAGCAAGTGTGGGAACTGGTTCCTCTACCTCCAGGTAAGTGTGCAATAGGCACTAAATGGGTGTTTAGGAACAAAACTGATGAAAATGGGCTTATTGTTAAGAACAAGGCCAGACTGGTTGTTCAGGGTTTGCACAAGAAGAAGGTATTGATTATGATGATGAAACCTTTGCCCCTGTAGCCAGACTGGAAGCAATTCGATTGTTTTTAGCTTATGCTGCTTATCAAAATCTTAAAGTTTTTCAAATGGATGTCAAAAGTGCATTTTTGTATGGGAAAATTAAAGAAGAGGTTTATGTATGTCAACCACCAGGTTTTGAGGACAATAAACATCCTAATTGGGTGTATAAGCTTGATAAGGCTCTTTATGGGTTGAAACAAGCTCCTAGAGCCTGGTATGAGACATTATCAAACTTTCTTCTGGAAAATAATTTCACTAGAGGCTCCATAGATAAAACTTTATTCATTAAGAAAGCTGGGCAGCATAATCTACTTGTTCAAATTTATGTAGATGATATTATTTTTGCATCCTCTGATCCACAGTTGTGTGATGCCTTTACAAAGTTGATGCAACAAAAGTTTGAAATGAGTGCCATGGGAGAATTACAATTCTTTCTGGGTTTGCAAATCAAACAAAAGGCTGATGGAATTTTCATTCATCAGTCCAAATACACAAAAAATCTTTTGGAAAAATTGATTTACAAAACTGTAAGCCCTGTTCTACTCCCATGTGCAACACCACACAACTGGATACAGATCAGAAAGGTAAAGTGGTTGATGAAACACTTTACAGATGTATGATTGGGTCCTTGATGTACTTAACAGCTTCTAGACCAGATATTATGTTTGCTACATGTGTTTGTGCTAGATTTCAGGCTGCACCTAAGGAGTCTCATTTGATTGCAGTCAAGAGGATCTTTAGATATCTGCAAGGCACTCCATCTCTAGGTTTATGGTATTCTACTAGACATTCTGGTAAATTAGTTGCTTTTTCTGACAGTGACTATGCAGGGTGTAAGTTGACCAGGAAATCAACTTCTGGTGGATGTCAATTCCTAGGCAACTGTTTGATTTCTTGGCAGAGTAAGAAACAAACCTCAGTTGCTACATCAACTGCTGAAGCGAGTACATTGCTGCTGCAAGCTGTACATCTCAGGTACTCTGGCTTCAAAACCAATTATTGGATTATGGCATAACAGAGACTAAGACTCCATTGTTAATGGACAGCTCTTCAGCTCTTTGTATTGTCAAGAATCCTGTCCAGCACTCTAGGACTAAACATATTGAAATCAGACACCATTTTATTAGAGATTGTTTTGAAAAAGGTCTGATTGATCCAAAATTTGTTCCTAGTGCTGATGAGCTTGCAGACATTTTTACTAAGCCTTTGGATAGTTCAACTTTCCACAACCTGGTGTTAAGGCTTGGTATGCTGCAGCTAGAATAAGTGACAACTACTGATGATCTCAGTAATAAGTACTGATGATCATTGGTAACCATGTCACATATAAGTACTGATGAGTTCCTTTACCCTCAGTAGTTTTTATAACTACTGAAGGCTACATGCCTCACAAGTACTGAAGTACTTTATTTGTTAAAACAGCTGGTAGTTACAACAGCTGATGAAATCACAACAGCTGATGTAGCTACAACTACTGATGTCAGAAATGCAGATAAGTACTGATGACCAATGAAACCTCTGAAACTCAGATTTAAGTCTGATGAGTAAGTGTGGAGGTCAGACTGAAACAGCTGAAAAGCTATGAATTGACGAAAACAGCTGATGAGTAATTTCTCTTCAGTTGTTTCTACAACTGCTGTTTCTAAACAACTGAAGCCAAACCTATGTCTTCAGTAGTTTACAACTACTGAAGACTAACACCAAGTCTTCAGCTGTTTACAACAACTGATGACAAAACCACTGTCTTCAGTAGTTTCACAACTACTGATGACAAACACCATGTCCTCAGTTGTTTCACCACCTGAAGTCAAAACTGTCTTCAGTAGTTTTATAACTACTGATGACTAAATCAGAGACTTCAGCTGTTTCAACGTCTGCCGGTTAAAACCAAGTCTTCAGTTGTTTTATAACAACTGCTGATCACACCAATACGGTCAGTCATTTCAAACCTCTGAAAGTTAATACCACGTCATCAGTAGTTTCAACAAATGATGACTAACACCAAAACCTTCAGTCGTTTTCTAACCCTACCCTTTAAATACCTTATCCCACCTTCAGAGTTTCTCTCCTCTCTTCTCAAACCTAACGTTCAAAAACTCTGTAACCTCTCTTCATCAATGGCGACCATGCAACTAAAACCACGACACAACTGTGTCGCTCATCTCACAAAATCGCCATACTGGACCAAGTTTCACAACGCCATTGATTTAATGGTTCAGTCACCTTACCAAACGGCTTTTCTGTTAAATCCCACCATATATGCCGAATCTCTTAACCAATTCTGGACAAACGTCACTCTTGTCTCTGAGGAGAATGACACAGAGTCTCTTCAATCGTTTGTCCATCGTCAAAAGGTGGTCATTACTCCAGACACTCTTCGCCAAACCCTCAATCTGGATGATGCCACTTTCCCAACTGGTTATCCAAAGGGCACAACAGATCTATCATTTGCCCACCATGGATACCAAGGTAACCTGAGTGCCTCTACCATATTGAAGAAACATTTCCAGGATGCCGAACGTCTCATCTTTCATATGGTAAATGTCTGCCTTGCCCCAAGACTTCATCATGGGATCAAATGTCCACAAGGTGGCAACAGGTAATGTACTCCATCCTTGAGCAACAACCTTTAAATTTTTCTGAAATACTATTTTTAGAGCTCAAGGATATGGCCCAAAAACAACTTGCTAACCGTTGGATATTATATCCTCGGTTCATAATGGCCATAATTGAAAACCAGCTTCAAGCTGAGGGACTTGTTGGCCTGGGAGTCCCTGCTATGGCTGTATTGCCTGAAGTATACTCCCGGCACAACTCTGACCAATCACTAAAAATGGCTGCCAAGCTGCGCAAACCCACGCAGCTGGAACCCACAGCCACCACCACAAGATCCAGAGTCCCCACCAAAAAAAACCAAACGCCCCAAAACAGCTATTCAGGGAGATGAGTCCCCTGAAGATGCTCCTGTACCACCAAGGCAGGATATACTTGCTGGTGTAAACCCCCCAGCAGTATCAAGACTCTACCAGCCACAGCCGCTCAGGATTCCTCTCAAAAGGAGCCTGCAGCAACCAAAGAAGGGGTACCCACTAATCTGGAATCTTCCTCATTTGAGGAGATTGCCATTGAAGAGCACCATTCTCCCCAGGTGCATAATGCTTACCCATTCTCCCCATCCCCATGAAAATGCCCCCCAAAGTCCAACCATTATAATTGCAAACGTGCTGACTCAGCTGCATGCCTCTCCTCCTCCCCACCAAACACCAACAAAGGGGACAACCACAGCCATTGAGGAAGAGGATCAACATGCTTCTGACAACCCACAGCACCGGGGTTTAAATGTTCTGTCTCCTGGTGTAGATAATGGAGATCAGAATATCTGGTGAGGCTGCCACCTCTTCTGAATCAGCACATGATCAGACTGAGGCTGGTAACATTGCTAAGACCTCATCAGAGGCAACAGCTGATGAAGGACATCGTCCTGAGGCTGGAAGTCCCCAGTTCCAAGAAAAAGGGGCACATGCTAAAACTGGTCTACACCCAGTGCATGTACATCCTGCTACAAGCAGGAGGTCAGGTGATTCAGCATCTGCTGATGATGACCTGGGCTTCTTTTATGATGTTCTGGCCCAGAACACAATTCTTGAGGAGGAAGAAGTCTGTAGACTACAAAGACTACTTGACCAATTCTCTCAAGAAGCAAGTCCATCTGCCACCAACATAAACCCACAGATGGCACCTTCACCTGAAGGTCTCCCAAACACTCAGCCACTCCAAACTTCCAACCCACCAGCCTCTATTTCTGGCACTGCTTCTCAGGGACAGAACCCCTCTGAGCAAACAGCTGCTATCTTTCAGCAATCCCTACCTCTCATCACCCCAATGATCACAGACATTGTGATCAAAACCATGGATGAGAGGCTTCCCTCAATCATACAACCCCTGGTGGAGGAGATTGTGAGCACAAGGCTTTCTGCTACTCAAACCCTTGCAACCAATGCAACCAAAAAGGGGGAGAGTCAGTTAGTGAAAGCAAAGAGGAAGAGCATACTGAAAAAAGGAGACTGAGAAGGAAGAGGAGTTTGTGAAGGAGACTGAGAAGGAAGAGGAGTTTGTGAAGGGAGCTGACATTGATCAAGTGGGTGAAAGTCACAAAGACTTTCATATCACATATAAGAAAGGAAGGTTGAAGGAAAAGAAAAAGAACTCCAACTTGATGAGATGATCAAAATGGCGGATGCTACACATAGTAAATCAATGGACTCCATTATTGATCAACTGTATAGACAAGGGTTCGATACTGCACAGCTTGACTCAGAGATTAGAAGACTTGAAGTTGAAGAAATTAACTCAAGATGGGCAAGTTATGATGCATTAGAAAGAGAAAGACTAGAGATCATGATCAGATTCATTGCAAAGTACCTGGGAGATCATTGATCGAGATTAAGTCATGGACCAGGGACAGTATCTTGGCAATAACCACCAAGATCTGTACGTCTGAAGCATACACTAAGGGATTGGTGATTGAAGCACTAAATGAGGCAGGTGCTGGGAACAGAAATGAACTAGCAAAACACTCAAAAGCCTCACTCACTACAAGAATGCTAGAACAACCTGCAAAACTTCCCACTTCAAAATCACCACTACCACAACCCATTAAACCAACTCCTTTACCCTCAAAACCAACAGCCGATGATGCATCCAAGAAGAAGAAGAGAAGGATGTTGAGGCTAGAAGAAGAAGAAGAAGAGGATGATGAGGAAGAAGATAGGCTGCCTCTTTCCGCAGTCCTAACTTTGCCTAAAGCCAAACCTATGCCCATCACTCCCACCTCACAGATGGAAACTGTGAGAGTAAAGATAGAAGAAGAACAGCAGCAAAGGCTTCATGATGATGAGATGCTGAAAAGCATAGACAAAACTTATGCTGCTTCTTCATCAATAATCAGTATGAAGAAAGAAGCTCTGAGATTGTACACCCTTGCTAACACATTTCAATATCAAAAGGAAAAGGTGAGAATATGGCCTGATCCTAGGGTGGCTCACAGAATTGTGAAGAAAGACATTCCTGCGAGATACAAGGGCCAAGTAAAAAGGATCGTAGATGAAGAGATCACAGTGGTCCTGGTAGTATCACCCTGGGAAATTGTAGAAGATTTCAAGAAGGCTTATGAGACTAAACAGCCACCCCAAAAGATGTTAGAGAACAGAGTAATTAAAAAGGGGTTAGTCTACAAGAAGCTTGAGAACTTCAAACAAAATGAGCTCAGTCTGTTACTTGAAGGTACTCACCCAGATGAGTTTGCATACAGACAGATTACAACAGTTGAGCTCAAAAATGGCAAACAGGCTAAGTACATTTCAGAGCTGTATGGGCGTGAAGGATTGTTTGATGGTGAACCAGAAAATCTTACCATGGAAGAACAAATTATGTTTCTCAGAGCATACACCAGAGAATCCTACAGGCTTATACATGGGAAGTGAGTCTCATGGATGGGGGAACAGCTCAGTGTCCAATTCCCCAATACAGAGCTCCCATCCATACATTGCCAACCAAATCATCAGAGACTCATTTCCAGGCCAGTGCTTAATGGGTCATCTTCTCAACTGATCAAGAAGGAAAAAGACCAACCATTTTGCCAACAATAAGTGGGACCTCAATAAAGTTAAAGGTTTTGGCTGCATTGGTTCAGGGGGAGTTTGTTGGACCAAAAGAACCAATGAGCCGGATCAGAAAAACCTTTAAGTCCCACAGACGTCACAAAAAACTGAAAACTGAAGTCCAAACAGCTGAAGACACAACTGAAGACAAAGTCTGAAGACAAGTGCTGAAGACAAAGTCTGAAGACACAAGTGCTGAAGACAAGTCTGAAGACAAGTGCTGAAGACAAAGTCTGAAGACAAGTGCTGAAGACAAATTCTGAAGACACAAGTGCTTAAGACAAAGTCTGAAGACAAGTGCTGAAGACAAAGTCTGAAGACAAGTGCTGAAGACAAAGTCTGAAGACACAAGTGCTGAAGACCAAGTATCAGACGTTGTCATAACAGCTGAAGAGGACTTCTTCAGTAGTTGTGACGGTTTACTTTCAGTAGTTTTATGTTTTCAGTAGTTTTGTAAAACGACTGAAGAGCTTGTTCTTCAGTCGTTGTAGTTTCAGTAGTTTCTTATCAGTAGTTTTATATTTTGTACTTAGCACTCTGATATGTTCTCAGTAGTTGTGAACATTTCAGTAGTTTGTTAAGTGTTAGTTATTTTTGTAATAGATCTGCCAGTTGTCACTATCCCGTGATAATAGCTGTGATTGCACTCTATATAAGGAGTGTCAACCTTATTGTAATGGTGAATGATTGAGCAGAAATATTTGGTATAATTGAAACATTCCCTGTCACAGAAATATATTCTCTCGTATTGTTTACAAATATCAAATTCTTGCTACAATTTGTCTAATTCTTGATCTTATTCTGCTGCATTACACTCTAATCCATCGAACTTGTGATCACTGATCCTGACAGTACTCCACCATATCACGCGTTCATGCACTTCCCGCCACTGCCATCGAAATCACCTTCGGAATCATCGTGACTCAATCACCTTAAACCGTCACCGTGATCCCGTCAGGTGCTGTCAACCGTATCATTTTCCTGCTACACACAATGTCCACCCCGTAGTCCGCCAAACAATCCACTCCTAGGACTACATCGAAGGTGTAACATCCGCCATTTTTCCAAGTTAAAACCAAAACCCGGACTCATTTTGAGCTTCCATTAATAATTTACTTAATAAATGGATCAAATACATTAAATATGTAATCAACTTATGATTGATAAATAATTATTTTTTATAAAATTATAAAGTTTATTAATCATGTTACAAAAAATAACTAAATGGAAAAGACTTATTAAAACTTATAAAGTTATAAAATGAATTTTAATAAACTTATATAAAGTTTTATTAGTAATTATGAATTTTAAATACTGAAAATAAATAATCAAATTATAAAGTTTATAAGTTTTGTAAAAGTTATAAAGATTAACAAATAAATAATTTGATTGATTATTCAAATTGGTTTTATAAAGTCTATAAATATTTTATAAAAAAATTTGTTAAAATTAGAGTCTTCAAGAATTTAAATTTTAAATTATAATTATTCTTTTATTTATTTAAATTATTTAACTTTATATTTATTTCAAATTCTAATCATAACCCCCTTTTAAAAGACTTATAAATCACCATTAACACCATTCATAACCTCCTCCTAACCTCAAGTATAAAAGCAAGGCTTAGGCCTCACTTTTCATTTGCTCATTCTCTAAAACCCTCACTCTCATATCTTTCTTTCATCTATTGGTTATGATGAATTTGAAGAATTTTATTTTACAAGAAATCTCAAGAATTCTTAATACTAAGGTAATCCTTTATTGTTTTTATATTATACATTTTAATCATCCTAACATTCAATTGTTCTCATGACTTTATGTTCTTACTATTATTCTTTCTTCTACCAAACCTCTTTTTATTTTAATAATTATCATTTGATCATTAACATTTTAATAATCACTAATCTTATAATAATCACTAACATTCCTAAATTAAGCTAACAACACACTAACATAAACAAAGAATCCCGTTTGCATATGGACGGCTATGCCGCCGCATTCGGTTATTCTGCAAGATTATTGTTCTAAATGATGGCTATGCCAAAGTCTTAGAATATTTTTATAACTAAAATGAAGACTAATATACCATATATTAACATAATAAATTGTTCTAACCCGTTTCATGTATTAACAATTTTAAAAGTGCACATAAGTGCCTTACTACAATTCTGGCAGAATATAGTCTTACTTCAATCGACCATAACTTGATCATAACAAACTAAATGTGGGTAAACTTAGACTCCAATGTTAAGTTCATTGAATTACCTTTTCAATGACAGTTTATACGTCTTTAAACTCAATCGGACGACTCAACAATAGCCTTCACACAATAAGTGCGCATTTCAGCACCTTCTGTCTTGTGATGCTTGTTTGACCTATTTAAAGATCTTTTCATAAAAATGTTTCTGAATGAAAGTCGTCCGGGAGACTTTGAACTAGTCAAATATAAATTTTTATAATTTTATGAAACCGTTTTCTATTTTTAAAACCTGTTCAAACACATACCAAACATTCTGTCCAGAATCTAAAATTGATGCAATAATTCTTTTTCAATCTACCTTTCGCTTTTTAGCATTCTCTAAACGTTCTAACTTCTTGTAATGAATTCCAACATCAAGTTATTGTTTTTCTATCATTTAGGAGATCACCTTTGACTCTTGACATCCAAGCTTTCTTATGTACTCTACAATCATCACTATACTTGTGAGTTTTCCATGTGAGTATTTCCATACCCCTTTTGCTTATTTTCACACTTTGGGGTGAAACATGTTACCTTATACTATTGCACTTGTAAACTCATTTGAGACTTGTAAACCTATGGCAATTTATCTTGTTAAGTTGTGGTTAGTTGAACTTTTGTGGTTACCATGTTATGGCGTTATATGTACAATCATTAACTATTGCTAGCCCAGCGAAGTCATAGATCTATGGGCAAGACAAGCCTGCTTTGGTTGATCCAAGTACACTTAGCTGATCGTATATACTTTTAAACGTTTGAGACTTGTAAAACTTTGTCGAGGTTTGATTGTTGCATTGTTCATAACATCCCTAATCACTTTATTCACTAACTCATGACTTGAATTGCCATCTTTTATATAATCTATGTATTAAAAACTATGGAATGCTCATCAACATTTTTATGTTGACCTTTTATTTTTAACATGTTTCAGGAATACCTCAAGTATGATATCAACACTTTGAAGCTTGCACATCTAGGAATGGACCTAGATAAATAAATAAAATAAGAATGACTTGTTACATTTTATGTTATGCTTTTATTCTTTTTGGGACTTATGTTTGTAATGTGACAATTGAAACTTATGTTTAAATTATATTTGGATTATTAATAGCGTTATGTGGCTGTGAACGATCTTAACTCTCACTCCTCGACGTTTCCGCCGTCAAGGTTGGGGTGTGACAGATTGGTATCAGAGCCCATAACTATAGGGATTTAGGTTATTAGAAATGGTGACCTAGACTATAGTTGCATGAACCTCATAGAAAGATCCTTATACTTTTGTGCTTACATGTTGTTTGCATGCTACATAATGCTATGCCTTTTGTGCAACTTGATGCCTTAGCATAGGATTGCCTTATGTATGCTTAAACTTAGTTACTTGTCTCCCTAAACTTAACTTTGACTCTTTGACTCTCCCCGACAAAATGAACTTCCTAAACTTATTCTTAACGAGATGTGGAATCTACACTTATCATCGTGGGTTTAGTTCCTTAGACTCTATGTTTAATCTATGAAAATCTCATCAAGGTTTTGATTTCATAAACCAAAGAAACTTGTGTGACACATAGACACCTGTATTCTGGATTTCCTGGCAAAAGGCCTTCGGGCTAAGGCAAGCATATCGTATAAATCTCATTGTGAGACTTGTTATGCTTACCTGGGGATTTCTGGGATGAGTGATAAACTATGGTTAACATACACAAGTCTCTATGGCAAATGGGTCAATTTACCTTGACGTGTCAACGATTCCAAATGGTAATGCGTTACCAAATGGAACCATCCTCTTTGTATCTTAAAAATCTTTGATTCTTGGGCTGGTATCTCTTCATTCATGTCATACATAATGTTCCTGTTAATATTGAACCTAACCGACATTTCAACTCTTACGTTTAAACACTGTTACACGTTGAGCGTTTCATGAAACTATTTCTATATCTTGACCAACGTGAACATGGAACTTAATATACCCAAAGATATTGGGAATCTAAACCGAATGGTCTTCAAAGATTTAAACCGTTACTTATGGTTCTCAAGTCTTCCTAAAGATGTGTCCCATAACTAAGAACATGAAATGTTGTAGGTGGAATTTCTACATCTCAAGATACTTTGTCTAGGCAAAGTGTAAATGGTGATTTGACTCGATCATTGAATCCATTTACTTGACTCGAAACCCTTGAGATGAGTGATCACTTATAAGTACGCGTGTCTTCAGTAAGGCTATGGTTGACCTCATATCTTGAGAAGTCCATGTATTCCTTTCGAGTGTGAATCGAATGTTCACATCTCATTGTGGTGTTGAATAATTTCCTTATTCGTCTTCCCGATTGAAACCATCCAAGATTTGAACACCACAACAAATTCTGTTATCTTGAACTTTGATCTTAAGCTTGTAAGCATGATTTTGTCCTTTTGTTACATTGATGTAACTTGAAATTTTTCGAATTTCTAATTGATATTATTTTCCTTTCGTCGTTAAGTCAAACTCCGTACCGTCTGCACCGTGAGTGATGCAAGTGTTTGCAAGTCAACTTATGACTAAGAACACACGTATCTCCTAAATGATTCTAACTCATCAAAACAGGGGTGATTCCCTTACTTTGATGATTCTCTATTCGTTTCGATAAATGGTTTCCAATTATGATTTATAAAATTTCATCCTCTGGATTGGGGTGATTTCCTTATCCCGAGGATTGACTTCAATTATTTTCTATGGAATGACATTTCACAAATGACATGATCTCACCAAAATAGGATTGAAACCCGTACTTTGGTGACAAATGTCAATCTTCGATTGTTTTCTTGCTATTATGAAATTCAATCATCAAGATAGGCGTGAATTCCATACCTTGATGAAAATATCATCTTTATGAATTGTATTTGTTCAAATGAGACGACTTCATCAAAGTAGGAGTGAATTCTGGATTTTGATGAAGAAGTTCATCTTGACATATTTTGTTTTTGTAAAACTTCACCGTTAAGATAAGAGTGATTTCCCTTACCTTAATGGTGAGTTACCTCGTCTTATTTTTGTGGATCCTCAACAAGGAGTTGGGATCGAACTTTTTGATTGGTAAGTTAGTGGTCATACCTTGGGAATACACCATCAAGTTAGGAGTGAAAACCACACCTTGATGACTATTCTCATTTCTTGATCTTCAACTTACCAAGGTTTTAATCAAGTGACAAGAAACATGTAGTAACTTGAAGGGTGAACCAATGTTAGTGTTTGGACCTATCAAGCCAAAGCATGATTTCTGAACTCGTAAGGAGACCCGATCACTCTAGGTTGATTTTGATTCCGAGCTTGGAGCCTTTAAATTTTTAAATTGATTTCTTTCCCTTTATCCATATGTTTTGATTTGATCTAGCTATATTGAACCATTTATTCCCTACTTCTCAACTTTCATTTTGAGATATCATCAACACATGATTGTGTGATGGTAGTCTTCTTAAACAATCTTTCTACTAAATAAAGACATTATCAACTTGTGGTTATGTCTTTCTAGTCATACGAATGTTCTCGACTGTACTCATGGGTTTGATGAACTGTGTATGCAAACTATACTTGGAAATTTGCTATCTTGCAAAATATAAGTACATTTCCTATTGTTCACGTCATTTCTTAAATCGTCTTTAATCCTTAACCATTGAAAATCATTAAAACACTATCTTGATTTCAATCAACGAGACTCGTTATTACTTACATTGTGACGCGGATATAAAGGTTCATAAACCTTCGTAACTTGTAGTCATGGGTTTGGCATAAAGGAAAAGACGTAACTTGGTATGTATCCAAGTGTCTTACCTTCACATATGACAAGACCTAACATTCGTGATCCTATGGATCTCCTGTTTAACTTTTCATTCACTAAGTGTCTCTTATCTTAGCTGTCATGATGACAATTGGTGCATTATAGACCGATTGGTTAATTGCATATCAACTCATGTGGGATAACGGGTCGAGAAATTGGCTTGTATCTATCTCAAATAGTCGTATACCGTGGTATGTCGTTAAACATCAATCATTAATTTGGTTGATCAATTTATTTTCTGCTTTTAATAATGTTCCTAACCATCGTTGTGAACTTATTCCAAAATCTTCACATATCGTATTATTCTTAGGCCGATGATTGGTCAAAGGAGAGATACATATTCTCAAGATATGCGTTAAGATCGTTTCATATAGTGACGTTGGGATTCTTAAATCCTGACGGTTAACTTTTCTTATCATTGATTGGTCCTTTATTGATTTCTGGACATCAATTTACTAGGAAAATTACATTCTAGAAGTAGTGACTTATGAATCTAAGGTACCACGGTAACTCGTCATCGTTTTTCAACGTTTCATCTCAAAACGTCTCGCGTTTATTATGTTAAGAATCTTGTAAGATTCCATAAAGTGAAACATCTCATCCGTAATCAAACGTCTATCACTGGTCGTTGTACACTTACCTTTCATTATAACTCCTTTGTTCATTTAAGTTCATTCTTAATTTCGGGACGAAATTTCTTAAAGTAGGGGAGACTGTAACATCTGCCATTTTTCCAAGTTAAAACCAAAACCCGGACTCATTTTGAGCTTCCATTAATAATTTACTTAATAAATGGATCAAATACATTAAATATGTAATCAACTTATGATTGATAAATAATTATTTTTTATAAAATTATAAAGTTTATTAATCATGTTACAAAAAATAACTAAATGGAAAAGACTTATTAAAACTTATAAAGTTATAAAATGAATTTTAATAAACTTATATAAAGTTTTATTAGTAATTATGAATTTTAAATACTGAAAATAAATAATCAAATTATAAAGTTTATAAGTTTTGTAAAAGTTATAAAGATTAACAAATAAATAATTTGATTGATTATTCAAATTGGTTTTATAAAGTCTATAAATATTTTATAAAAAAAGTTGTTAAAATTAGAGTCTTCAAGAATTTAAATTTTAAATTATAATTATTCTTTTATTTATTTAAATTATTTAACTTTATATTTATTTCAAATTCTAATCATAACCCCCTTTTAAAAGACTTATAAATCACCATTAACACCATTCATAACCTCCTCCTAACCTCAAGTATAAAAGCAAGGCTTAGGCCTCACTTTTCATTTGCTCATTCTCTAAAACCCTCACTCTCATATCTTTCTTTCATCTATTGGTTATGATGAATTTGAAGAATTTTATTTTACAAGAAATCTCAAGAATTCTTAATACTAAGGTAATCCTTTATTGTTTTTATATTATACATTTTAATCATCCTAACATTCAATTGTTCTCATGACTTTATGTTCTTACTATTATTCTTTCTTCTACCAAACCTCTTTTTATTTTAATAATTATCATTTGATCATTAACATTTTAATAATCACTAATCTTATAATAATCACTAACATTCCTAAATTAAGCTAACAACACACTAACATAAACAAAGAATCCCGTTTGCATATGGACGGCTATGCCGCCGCATTCGGTTATTCTGCAAGATTATTGTTCTAAATGATGGCTATGCCAAAGTCTTAGAATATTTTTATAACTAAAATGAAGACTAATATACCATATATTAACATAATAAATTGTTCTAACCCGTTTCATGTATTAACAATTTTAAAAGTGCACATAAGTGCCTTACTACAATTCTGGCAGAATATAGTCTTACTTCAATCGACCATAACTTGATCATAACAAACTAAATGTGGGTAAACTTAGACTCCAATGTTAAGTTCATTGAATTACCTTTTCATTGACAGTTTATACTTCTTTAAACTCAATCGGACGACTCAACAATAGCCTTCACACAATAAGTGCGCATTTCAGCACCTTCTGTCTTGTGATGCTTGTTTGACCTATTTAAAGATCTTTTCATAAAAATGTTTCTGAATGAAAGTCGTCCGGGAGACTTTGAACTAGTCAAGTATAAATTTTTATAATTTTATGAAACCGTTTGCTATTTTTAAAACCTGTTCAAACACATACCAAACATTCTGTCCAGAATCTAAAATTGATGCAATAATTCTTTTTCAATCTACCTTTCGCTTTTTAGCATTCTCTAAACGTTCTAACTTCTTGTAATGAATTCCAACATCAAGTTATTGTTTTTCTATCATTTAGGAGATCACCTTTTACTCTTGACATCCAAGCTTTCTTATGTACTCTACAATCATCACTATACTTGTGAGTTTTCCATGTGAGTATTTCCATACCCCTTTTGCTTATTTTCACACTTTGGGGTGAAACATGTTACCTTATACTATTGCACTTGTAAACTCATTTGAGACTTGTAAACCTATGGCAATTTATCTTGTTAAGTTGTGGTTAGTTGAACTTTTGTGGTTACCATGTTATGGCGTTATATGTACAATCATTAACTATTGCTAGCCCAGCGAAGTCATAGATCTATGGGCAAGACAAGCCTGTTTTGGTTGATCCAAGTACACTTAGCTGATCGTATATACTTTTAAACGTTTGAGACTTGTAAAACTTTGTCGAGGTTTGATTGTTGCATTGTTCATAACATCCCTAATCACTTTATTCACTAACTCATGACTTGAATTGCCATCTTTTATATAATCTATGTATTAAAAACTATAGAATGCTCACCAACATTTTTATGTTGACCTTTTATTTTTAACATGTTTCAGGAATACCTCAAGTATGATATCAACACTTTGAAGCTTGCACATCTAGGAATGGACCTAGATAAATAAATAAAATAAGAATGACTTGTTACATTTTATGTTATGCTTTTATTCTTTTTGGGACTTATGTTTGTAATGTGACAATTGAAACTTATGTTTAAATTATATTTGGATTATTAATAGCGTTATGTGGCTGTGAACGATCTTAACTCTCACTCCTCGACGTTTCCGCCGTCAAGGTTGGGGTGTGACAGAAGGGCGTATCTATATTGTTACCACTAACATGCAATTCAGCGCAGAAAGCAACAGGAATAAAACTTTTACTAGCGCCAACATCGAATAACACAAAGGCTAAGGATTAATTTACTAGAAACATACCTGACACAACATCGGGGTCCGTCCTAGCTTCCTCTGATCTTCTTCACTCCCGAACCTTCCGCCCTCGGCTTCTTGCAATCCCTGCTCATGTGACCTTCCTCACCACAAGAATAACACCTCCCCATACTGCAGTTCTTCGCCACATGTCCGGTCCTTCCACAACGGAAACAGACATTGGTCCCAAATCTACATTCCCCGGGGTGCTTGTGTACACACTTGTCACACCTTTCCGACCCCGCATCAGGTGTGACCACACGCTGGTCATCCACCCGTGCACTTTTGTTACTTGGAGCAGCTCGGCCACGTCCAAATCGCTTCCCGTTCCAATCCCGATCACCCTATCCTTTCTTGCTACCTTCTGTCACCACCACAGATCTTTCATCGTATAATCTCCCCGCCAAATCAACCGCCGACCTAAACGTGCTCGGTCGGGCAGCGATCATGTGCCTACAGATGTCCGCTGGCAAGCCATGAATATACCTCTTGATCTTTCGTGATAGAGGTGTCACCTGATCCGGCACCAGCCGTGCCATTTCATTGAACTTGGCGGTGTATTGCTGATGTGTCATCGTTCCCGCCTCCAGCTGCAGGAACTCCCTCTCGACTTTATCCATCTCACGGTGAGGACAGAACTCCTCAATCACCAGCCTCTTCAACTCTGACCATCTCATCCTTCCGATAGCCTTGCTTCCCTCAACCTGGACAATATTGTCCCGCCAACACAGAGTTGTGTCCACAAAAGAGTGGGCAACAAACTTTACTTTCTGATCCTCCCGGCATTCGCTGATGTTCAAAACATCTTCCATTTCTCTCACCCACCGGTGAGCAGCAGCAGCGGTGCCATTTCCATCGAAAGTAGGGGGCTTGCATCGTTGAAACGCCCCATAGTTACAGCCTCGTGCCGCCTCCGGTGCAGGCTCTTCTTCCTCTTCCTCATCATCGGAGATAACCGTTTTGGTCTCCGGTTGCTCCCGTCCTCCCGAGGACCTGTTCCTCTCTTTCCTCTCTCCTTCCTTTACAGCCTTAATCACTTCGGCCACCACAGACGGTAGGATCATCTGTATGACCTGATGAACCTCCTCTGCAACTGCCTCTTTCATTGAGGCCCTCAAATTCACGCTCTCATCCCCAGCCTCCGGATGAGGGGTCTCAGGTTCTTCATGAGCCACCTCCTCGACCCTAGGCCTTCCTCTTGTGACTCGTGGTTCAGCACCACGTCCACCACCACCTCCACCAAGAGAAGCTTTTGAAGATCTACCACCGGCCATTCTCTAACACACTAAAAGATTCAAACACCAACACGGTTATTAAGGAACAGCTCAGTTTATATCAAGTATAGTAAGTCCCTAATTACAGTGGCGAGTTGTGATTAGCCACTTACTTTACTCTTCATACCCCAAGCATTACCTGTCCTGACTACATCAGTATCTAAATCTACCAGCAACACGTAAATCACATAACATACGCACATAATACCGGTTAACATTACGAAAATACCTGATGGCACGCAGCTACTCAGATTGGCATCCCATTCCCATTTCCGTCCCATTCTCAGTTTAAGTTAATGTTTATTTTGAAAATTTACCCATTTCACGTAAACATTGGCTCTAATACCAACTTGTAAGGCCCCTTTCCCGGGACGCTTACAGCTGGTCATTCATCGCACATAAAACATATAATTACATTTCACTTTCATAAAACGTTACAGCGGAAACATTAAAAACAACATTTTCATTTCATCAAAATACTTTTGCAAAATAATACAACCATTCATTTCACAATTTCATTTTACATTTCATTACAAAAGCATTATAACATTGGATGCCATCCAAAATAAGCTGAGTAGTCGCCCCGTGCCATCCTCAGCAACATACCTGCCAACTGGAAACATATCAAAGTCAGCATTACTGAGTGAGTTCTAGTTTTATAATAAAACATACTTTACTTTCTTTAAAACCATTTGTTACGTACATGCGGTCACACATCATACGTACACATAGATAATATTTATTATCTTCATCATTACATTCGTACTTTAACTTTCGTTCGTTCATACGTTCTTACTTTCATTCATTCGTTAATTATTATTACATCTTTTCTTTCCATTAAAACCATGAACTTTACCCTTCAGTTTTCTGGTACTGGGCCTAAGCCTATCATAGACCTTCTTTAACGGTGCACAGCACCTCTGGCCACAGTACCTAAGGTAAAGTTTAGGATCATTACATCTGTTATTTCATCACGTTCTGGGTCAGCGTCAACAGCTATGCCCCATACTATATGGCTATTGGGCCGAAGTTCATAAATGACTTCCACACGGCACATAGCCTGGCACGAGCACCGAGGTAAGCGACAAAGATTCCAACTATATTCTTCACCCCCAACATTATGGGTAACTCGGGTAACCATCATATGCTACACCCCCAACAATATGGGTACTACACCCTTAACAATATGGGTACTACACCCCCAACAATATGGGTACTACACCCCAAACAATATGGGTACTACACCCCCAACAATATGGGTACTACACCCCCAACAATATGGGTACTACACCCCCAACAATATGGGTAATATGACATACTACACCATGCACCACACCGATGGTCAGCCACAAAGACTGGAAACCCTGCGTGCACCCTTAAGATTAGCTGAACCACACGCGGTTGAGCTTAAGGCATTTAGAGGCTTGCACTTCAGTACACTTTGCTTGCAAGCCTTTCACGTTTTCATTTGTTCATTAATGATGCATTCATTCATCATATTCCTCTTTTTATTATCTTCCACTTTACGTTACATAATACTTTCATTACATTCATTAACGTTCAACGCAAAGCCACGGAAAGATACATATACATAACAGGAATATAAACATAAACATACACACATCACCATACAGGGCATCATCATGCATACATACCATCATACACACACATCAATCATACATCACATCATCATCAACATGCCCAACATAACGTCTATGACCTCGAAAGTCAACTTACGCAAGCCTCCAAGAACCTCCCGAGTCAAAACCCACAACTGCACTTTCCCTCGAAGGTTATAAGATAAACCGTTGCTCTTTCGGGCGTATGAGCCCTACTTGGGCGTATGGACACCCTTCAGTCGCATGGCATCCCAGGCGACTGAACACTTAGGCGAATGGACATCATGCGAATGAACTCTTAGTCGCATGACCTTCATGCGTATGGCCTTCAGTCGCATGACTTCAGGCGCATGGGCTTCAGTCGCATACCCTTCATACGAATGAACCTCAGTCGCATGGCCTCCAGGCGCATGGACCTCAGTCGCATAACCTTCGTGCGAATGAACCTCAGTCGCATACCCTTCAATCGCATGCCTTCCAGGCACATGAACTTCAGTCGCATGACCATCATGCGTATGGACCTCAGTCGCATGGTAATCGTGCGCATGGACCTCAGTCGCACGACAATCGGCCGTATGGCCTCCAATCGCACTCCAGTCGGTCGCATAGCCCTAGCTGATGCAGAATGCAGTTTCAGCCGAACGCAAACTGCCCCTTTTGGCCTCCAAGCCCTTCCAAACTCGATTTTAGCCCAAATCAACCATCCTAAACCTTAGAAACACCTACCACAACACCATTCATGCATACACAAGCCCAAAAGCCAACCCCAAACGCATCACACACATACACATACGCATAAAAACGGGTTTACACCCAAAAACTCGAAAAAGGATTTTCAGATGTGTTCCAGCCCCAAAATCATTCAAAACATGTCAAAGAGGGGTCCTAAAACTCAAACAAACGATCCCGTCGAGTAGATCTTCGATTTGACCCGCTACACGACGATTTCCACGCTCGAATCCACCCGAACCAAGCTTTTCTTCTCTTTTCTCCTTCTCTACTCCCTCTCTTTAGCTGAAAATGGCAAGAATGGGGTGGGTGTGGGCTATCCTCCCCCTTTTATTCCCCCATTCATCGAAGTTTCTCTCGTTGGCGAATTTGGTCCCTCGACTTTGGACTTTATTTCTTTTTCTTCTTTCGTCGGCTTCAAAGAAAATTTCTGGGTGTTACATAAAACCAAACCAATCATTGATTAATAGACCAAATACCAGCTCTAAACCATTCACCAATTCAATTCTAGCAACAAAACATCAAATCCAACTCAATTCATGTTATTTAGCCGATCAAGTCTTCAATTAATCAACAAAATCGTAAAGATCAGGATATTTTCATAACACTCAATAAACGATTGGATGATATTCAAAATATGGAATGGATAACAAACTTCATAATAACACACTAGAATAGGTCAAATCAATGAGAAAAATGTGTAAACAAAGTTTTCTATTCTATTATCACTATTGCAAAAGCTTTATAGAAAGATGAAATGACAAGTCTTACAAGATACATGTCAAAATGAATTATTTATGCAAACATGTAAAGTTCTTGCCTAAGCCCAAAGTTCTCGCATCATGATTTTTTCGCTCCATACAAGTTCTCGCACAACTCAAAGCTTTCGCTCCACTTTGATATTTTCCCATGAGTTATATTTTATTCCCGAGCCTTAATTCTTGACCCCTACATACTCCATTCACAATCGCCCAATAACTCCAACCTACCTTTGGCTAAGAACTCCATCGACCATCCCCAACCCCTTCTATTCATGTTTCGATGGCTAGTACTGAAGGCTAACAACCACCTTGTAACGTTTTGTTACCCTCATTTCATTTGTCTATGAAGAAGAACGTGTAGTGGTCAAGAATATCTTAAAAGCGGTCAAGATTACATGGACGGAACATAATTGGATATTTGTTATTCTTATCGTTACATGTTGGAATGGAATGGAATAGAACATAGTTAGATTTAGAAATAACATAATTTAAAAGTTATTTGTTATTCTTGCTGTTTAGTTCATTTTGGGTGAAGAATGATCAATTCCACAAGAGTGTTACATAATTACATTAGGTTCTATTAAATATGCTATGATCAATGCTCAAATGAAAATAACTCCACTGAGAAGATGAAACCAAAACCCCCATAATGTTGGTGTTGGTGTTGTTGGAGATAATAGTGTAGCTGGAGATCTTGTGTTACTATTGTAGATGGATGGAAGAAAGAGATGTGGTTGACGAAGGAGAAGTGGTAGATCAAGTAAGTCCCATGTTTTTATTTAATGTTTTAGTTTTCTCTATCAAGAGTATTTAGTCATTCTTTAAAAGATAATAGAAAAATTAATTCTCCAACTATTAGGGTCTTTTATGTAACGATCATCAATACTTTTGTATCTACTTTGTAGTTTCTACTACGTAGCAACTAAAAGTGAAATTATATTGTGACAACCCTAGATTAAGAAATTTTATACACTAAGTTCATTTAAATATTCTAAGCCACATCTAGGTTAATGTATATATATCTTTATATATATACATGTACGTATACATGCTTTCATTTTGGTTTACATAAGTATATTGTTCACTTATATGTATATGTATACATATGCATGGTAGCATGCATACCCTTTTACGTGTACATATACCATCTCTTGCTAAAAAACATTTACACACCATGTGAATACAAGTATTATTCATTGCATGCTTGCATGCAAACTCAAGAGGTTACGTATGCATGTATCTATATTCATAACTTTATGATACCAAATGCTATATGATCAAAATGCATCATCTATACAACATCAAACAAAACCAAAACACAACCCAACCAAATATCACAAACATAAGTTAACATCAAGTGAAACTTACATCAAAAACTTAAACAAACCCCTTACATTTAAACCCCAAATTAAGCACCAACTAAGACCACTAAATCGGTTCATTAAGCACCCGATTAAATCATGCAATCATGACTTGATGAGTCATGAAACCTATGAAATGCCACCTTGCACAACTAGGGACACCAACCCCTCTCTTTGCACCGCCACCTCCTCGGTTCTTCTAGACACACCATCAAACAGTCACACCAAGCATATGTGTATGCATGCCACCTTAAGAGTCTAGCATCCTAGAGTGATGATGGAGTTCCTTAATGGCAGCCGACTCCACCTCTTTGCTAGCAATTCTCGGTTGAAACACAACTCAAACAAACACTAAGTAAACCAAAATATAAACCAACCAAACACCTCAATACAAAGTTAATATCAAGAGAACTTGGCATCAAAACTAAACTAAGTAAACCTTATAAAACACTAACTAAAGCATCAAAAGCCTCGGCTCATTAGGGATTAACCACCCGATTTAAGGTGTGATTAACACCTCAAATCGGCCAAGACACCTCAACACCCATATATGCGCCACCTTGCATCTAGTGTCTAAGAGCTTGCCACATACACGACTTACTCACCAAGGCTATGGTATAGCCATAATGATTACTCCTCATTAATGAAAACTAATATAAACACCATCTTTGGTCCCTTAACCACAACCACATAAACATCACTCTCACATCTTGGAACCGATCACAATATCACTACTATCTTTACTCTCGGCCAGCCATCAACAAAACCACATACATCATTCAAACCAACATCATTCCCTCAAAAACTTTCGATCACCACCATACCTCACCACCTTGTTCTCGGCTACCACTCCCGAACACCACCACCGTAAGCCACGAACCACCCTCTTGGTCACCACCTCTCCAACCAAATACCATCCTCAACTTCACTCAGTCACACACTCTCGGTTACAAGGCAGCAACATCCAAGCCTCGTGAAAGCATCACCTCCCGAAAGATTATCAAGAACATCAAAACCAAGCAAGCTTAGACCATCCTCACCTTCTTCTCATACTCTCCTTCTGTCAAAATCAAGGTTTTAACCCCTAAAACCCTACTAGATTAAAGTTATGAAAATCAAACATGTGTTAAAACAAACACATGTGATTAACCCTTTTGACTAAACATTCAAGTTTTTTTTTTATAAAAACGTAAAAATCAAACTTATTTTTCAGACAAAAAGAAAGATTTTTAAATCTGAAATAAGTAAAACAAACCTTAAAAATCAAATTTATAACAAGAAATTATCAACAAAAGGGTTAAAAATCTAGTCATAGTTTGTTAAATTAATTCTACATATAAAATAACTATGATTGTGGGAACAAATATTAAAAATATACTTAGAATATTAGGGAATAGAACTCTGCAAAATTTGGTACCATTTCTATGAATTAATTAATTTATATGCAATATTTAAAGATAAAAAGAGAAAAATTATATTAAAAGAACCGATCCTAGTAAAGGTATAGAAAAATTATGTACTGTCTTTAAGAATTATAGAATCCACTGGAAAAATTTCGTGATCTAACTCCAAACATTTTTTGAAATATTAATTTTTAATTTTTAACTATTCTGTTAACCAAAAATCGGGGAAAATACTTAAAGTATGAAATAAATTATGGAAAATTTATAAAAAATATAAAAATAAAAATGGAGCAGTTTGTGTAAAAATTAGAATTTTTGGACATGATCTGGTATTTTTAGAAAAATAAAGATAAAATAGGAAAAATTATAAAAATAGCTCTGCTATAGTTTAGAGCATGAGAAAATTCTGAAAAACTTTACGAATTATAATTATTAACCTGTCAAAATTTGACTAATCTTAGAGGCCCGAAGGTATTTCTAAAGAATTATGTGAATAATATAAAAGTAATAAAAATTAGCCTGAAAATAATTTGAATATGAAATTTTAGTATATTTTACCTAACACTAAGATACATCTACTGTAAAAATTTCGGAATTTATACTAAGACCTGATTTATAAAATAAATTCTTCAATCTGAGGTACTAAAAATGTTAAAGAAATATACATTTTCTGAATTATAAATATTTTTCTTGTATAGGTTACCATTTGGAGTAAAGGTGAGTTTCATGGCCCATTTTTGTTTTGTAAAAGTTTTGGGGAAAAAGCATACTATTAGATGCATTATTTTCTGAGATTTATGTTACAACCATTAATTCGGATGTGGAACCGTTAGATAATATTGGTAGCGCTACTTAGGAAAATATTTCCTGCACCAATAAGATGAGTATTGTGTTGCTATATTATCTGATTTATGAAATATGTTATGACAGATATGAATGATCTGGTTGCTATGTAAGGTTTGGTTGTATATAATGCATCTATGTTATATGATAAATCTGTGAAGCTCACCAACTTTATGTTGACTGTTTTGAGTATGCTTTTTCAGGAATTCACCATGACTAACAGCTTAATGTTCTCCTTTGATGTTTATAATGGCTGGGGAGAGGTTGTGGGGAAAGTTTGTGTAAACCTGACAGTGAACTTGTATGATCTCAGTGTCTCGGTGGATGCCCACTTCCATCGTCTCTGAAGATGTTACTGTTAGGCTTTTAATGTAATAGGGTTATGTTAGTTCAAATTTTGACTATGATGAACTAATGTAATTCCAACTCCTTTATTAATCTGGTTATGTTATGTGATATTATATATATATTTAATATGACTCTCCATGAAATATATATATTTATGTGATATGTTGTAATAATTGTAAATCAATGAGTTCTGAGCAAACAAGTCACACCCTAAGCATTTCACGCTTCCGCCGGGATGTGACATATATGTTACCAAAAAGGCCATTGATCTCTAGGTTTAATGATCTAAGGGGGAGATGGAAGCCTTTGCCTTTCTTGAAGGTCATAGGTAGCCCTAATATTGACGAATAAATACTAACTTGGTGTTACAATTACTAATCAGCAGTTCAAATAAAAGTATGTTACCAAAAAGAGTTTCCTTGTAACTAACTCTATTATTATTTAAAGAAAGAATTTTTAGACTAAACCTAATTTTGCATTTTTTTTCTTATTAATTAGCTTTTTTTCATTCTTTACTAGCTACGTTCTTTGTATCACTTACATCTTCTATCCCGTTAACATGGAATAAATCCCATCACATGCTTTGACGAAAGAGACTCTCGAGAATTAAAGGATGATTTGATTTGCTTTAATCTCATTTCATTTATTTAAGTGTTAGCAACGTCAGAACTCTAAGTAAGCTTTCCATTAGTTAGTAGTTTATTTAAGCGATAACCTACTACATAAGCATCTTTATCTGTTTTACAAATCCAAGTGACATTGCATAAGTCATAACTAATTACGTTTAACATGTATTTTTTAGTTAATAATAGCACGAGAACTTTAAGTTTGTTATTGGTATTAGACACTATGATCAATGAAGTTCATCAATCTTCAATCATATTTAGATTAGGATCAATATCTTGAGCAAACGTGAAGAGTAATTGCAAATTTATTTATTATTATGCTTCCCAAATTCATTTCTTCTAGATATTGATAACCATCTACTTTCGATTAGGAAACAATTATTATCTTTTGGCACTTGTAGTTTTAGTAATTGGACTTCTAAAACAATTACACTAAACATATGTGTTCTCAATTCTCAAAATTTATCATTGATATTCTTTGAGATTAATTTTTAGCTCTTAATAAGCTTTTGATCTCTCTCGTGTACTTGCATCAGCTCATCATATCAACTTTGAGACGTTTTATCTTTTCCGTTTTATCTTGAAAGGGATAGCTTGAATTTCAGCTTTTAAGTAAATCTTTTTAAGTAGCAATAGATAAAAGTGTCTATGATGACTAATATACGCTCATAGCATACAACCACTAATTAAACTTTGATTTAGCGAGAATTGAGAAAGTTAAACGTTAATGATACAAATTCAGTTTTATAAACATATATTTTTCACTAGTACTGTACGCCGATTAACAAATAATTAATGTATCATAGTTAATTCTTAATATTATTTAAAAAAAGTTTACGATATATCTAAAATTACATTGACATTTTGCATGATATGATCATTAATAAGATAACGAGTTTTTTTGACTACGCGATGCGACGGACTTTTAATTCCTAACTAAGATTCGAAACATAGTCCGCACGTGTTATGGCGATGGCATCTCGTATTGGAGCATATAATTAAAAAAATTTAAACGTAAAAAATATAAGTAAAAGTAAAATAAATAACAAAGAAAGCAGGATGTAGTCCGCATGCTTGTAGTGTGACAGCACATACCAACGTTTGCGAATGTCGCTACATGTGTCCGACGGTGACATTAATGTACTAAAGATCAAAACGTATATAGGAAATAAGACTATAACTCACACGTTGAGGCTTAGTAATTTAAAAGAATAGTTTAAACCAAAAAGTAAAATAAAAGTGAAAAGAAATAAAAAATAAGAAATTTTTTTTACACGGCAAGTTTCGAACTCATGTCCCCTCGCATAGTTGCACCTAACTCTAACCATTTCCACCACAAACCATAGAAAATGAGTTACAAAAATAAAAAAAAAAATTATAACCACCGACACTTACAGATAAATTATATACAATATATTAAAAATAAAAAACGAACATGAAAATAGATAAGTGGTAAAATAAATTATTTTAGGAGTGTTCTATAAATCTGTAACGGCGTAGTTGAAAATTCAATTGGGGAAATTTGAAGCATGAGAATGTGACACATACACACTTCTTTTTAAAACAAACAATCACAAGACAACAAATGTACATAATAATTTCTTACAAGTCTAAGGAACCACCGAGTGGACCTAAAGATATTGTAAAATAGTTAAAGTTTTAAAATTTTAAATTGATAACATATCACTCTCTTTTAATACAGATATCACTACATAAAATGCATGTAGCCTTAAAAAGTATTGTATATAAATAAATGTACGCAATTTTGACTATAATATCAATAAAAATAAAATATGAAGCTTTCAATAAATAAGTGTATTAAGTATAGATTCAAACTATGATCAATAAATCGATAATAACTCGTATTGATAATTTGATAAATTATACTTTAACTTTTATTTTTATTATCAATACATGATCATCATAGATTCAAATTCGATTTGCATCTATTTTTCACTTAAATTCAATACTATGTTATTTTTTATATATTTTATAATTAACATTATGATCAAAATCTAGTGAAAATCAAGTGTAAATATTTGATGGTCATAATATTGTGATTGTTATTGGCAGCAAGAGCAAACATTGAAGTAAATTGGTCAAACTGTTAACATGAAATATTATCGTCCAATATGTAATAGTTCGAATTAATAAAATCCAAATTAGCTTCTTTTATATAACAACTTAAAATTAAAAAAACTACATATATTTGAAATGGAGTTGTAAAAAGACTTCTAAATTGTGTATTATTTTATACTTCAAAATTATAAATTTCATTGAATATAACTTAATAACAGTTGAAGATTGAATGACGATGTTTGAATAAATTATTTTTATTCAAACTATATAAAAAGCTGCTTAGTATTACTAGAAAACTGTAAGGCCCCGTTCCGGGACGCTCACAGCTGGTCAATCATCGCACATAAAACATATATTTACATTAACTTTAATAAGACATTGCAGCGGAAACATTTAAACAAACATTTCTTTTCATTATAATAATCGCTTTTGCAAAATAATACAACATTCATTACAAAATATCGTTTGTTCGCATTACAATGCAAAAACATTATACAAAAGAATGTCATCCAAAATGAGTCAAGTAGCCGCCCCGTGCCATCCTCAGCAACTATTTACCTGCCAACTGGAAAATGCATAAAAAGTCAGCGTTGCTAAGTGAGTTCTAGTTTTATAAAAACATTACGTTACCTTTCATTCATTAAAGCATTTTCATTACTATCGCACGTGATCACACATCATACGTACATCAAGGTAATAATTATTATCTTCATCATCGTTCGTTTCGTACGTTTCGCACGTTTCGCACATTTCGTACTTATCGCACTTTTTGTACATTTATTAATTTTCACTTCTATCTAGGTCCTGTCATGTACTTAACCCCCCTCTAGAGCACCAAGCAATTCAACTAGAATTAAGCGACAAGGACCCCATATCGCACGTATGGAGTGGTCACTAAGACAGACTCCCCCTGTGTGTGTGTACTCTTATGGGTTCACCAAGATCGCACGCTGTATAACACATAATAATTAGGAAATCGCACATATTGGAGCAGTCACCGAGACTAGACTCTTACTGTGTGTATGAACCCTTATGAGTTAGCCAAAATCACACGCTGTAGACACACACAATTGAGCTGACAACGCTCAATGAGTTGTGAACCTTCTTTCATTTGCTTGCAAGGCTTTTCATTGGTTCATTATGTTCCACTTTCATTATCTTAAGTCTTTCACTTCGTTAAGATAATACTTTACGTTCGTTAACAATATCACACCACGTAAAGTCACATCATCATATGTAATAAGGAACATAACATACCATCATACATAATCATCAAACATCATCAATCACACATCATCATTCAAGTCACATCATACTACATCCACCACATCATCTATGACCTCAAAAAGTCAACTTTCATTACCCCCGAGAACCTCCCAAGTCAAATCCTACATTTACCCTTTTCCCCAAAAATCAAAAAAATAATCTTAGGCGCATGGGCACTATGCAGGTGCATGGGAACACTTCGGCGCATGGGGACTATTGGGGCGCATGGGCAACACTTAGGTGGTGTTTGTTTTTTGGAAAAAGCTCTTCCCCACCTCTTCATCTGCGCGCACGTAGACGCGGGAAGAGCTTTTGAGTGTGCAGACTGTTTGTTTTTTGGAAGACGTTTCATTAAAAACGTCTTACTGACGTCTGCACGGAGAAGATGTGGAGTTACCACTTCTCAGGTCTTCTCAACCTCTTCTCCTTTACCCCCAACACTCCTCTCCTCCCAGACTTTTATTTTTTTTCATTTGTGTTAACCCTCATCTCCAAACTACCGCCTCCAACCCCCACCACACCACTCATCTCTGGCCGCTGCCCGGCCACGCCGCCGGCCTCCGACCCCGTCTCCACGCCACCGCCCTCCGACCCGTCTCCACGCCGTTGCAGCCTTCCCCCCCTCCGCAGCCCCCTCACATGTCGCAACCTTCCCCGCCCGCCGACGCTCCCTCCGGCTGTCGCAACCTCTTTGATCCGACTTTGCATAGAATCTCGTTCGAACTGTTCATCGTTCTATCGTCAATCGAAAGTCATCTTCTTCAAAGTTACCTTTCTGTGTAAAGGAAGTCGATCGGAGGTAAGGTATTCACTCTTAAGAATGACCGGTGCCCGGATTCTACCGTGTCATTGGTGATGATGAGGTTAAATTAAACTCGATTAGGATTATGATTATGAAAGCTCAAGGTCGTTGGCATTGAGATGAGAAGGAATAAAAAATTCTTGAGAACCTAAGACGAATTATTTTTTCTGAAAGGAGATGAAGGGATTGTTGGGTAGCTTGCATTTTCTTTAATTCTTAATATACTTATAAAATAAAGGATAAATAGATTTTACATTATTTTGATAAATATTTTTGAAACAACACTAGATTGGTAAATACTTATTTAACACTATTAGGAAAAAAACTCAGATAATTAAGATTAAAAACTGTTGTTATAAATTTCACTAAAAACCAAAGGTCGGTGAATAATTAGGGCTGTAAATGAACCGAACGAACACGAACAAGTCCTTGTTTGTGTTCGTTTGTTAAGAAATAAACTTGTTGATGAACTGTTCATGAACACCTACCGAACAAGATTCTTTGTTCGTGTTCGTTCATTAAGAAAATGAAGATGTTCATGAACTGTTCACGAACACTTGCCGAACACAAATGAAAACAAATAAAAACAAACGAACACAATCAATTGTTCATGACTCAGTTACGAGATGAAATCGCTAAACAGTTAATGCAGAATGTCGAATAAACGATTTAAAAATGTATTTGTATGGTTTTATAAATATTATTGTAGTGTTGTATGACTTTTATTTATATTTTAATGTATTTGTATGATTTTTATATATATATTAATGTTAAAGTTATTTTTAATGTTTAAAAAATAGGTTTAGTTTAATTATAGAATATTCAGCATTCTGCGGATGTTAAAAAAACAAACAGTCTTTTTCTTGCAGACTGCAGACATTTGGTCCACCTCTTCTGCTGCAGATGTCTGCAGATATGGTCCGCAGACTGCAGGCGTTTTTCTGCAGAAAAAACAAACAGCACCTTAGTCATTCTGGGCAAATTCTAGGCGCATGGGCACTATGCAGGCGGCCTGGACGCATGGGCTTTCTAGGCGTCTAGACATTTAGCTAATTTCAGCCTAATTCTAGACGCATGGATACTATTTGGGCGCATGGGATTTTGGGCGCATGGGACACTTAGGCAGTTTCTAACCGTTAGGCGCATGGGCCTGTTTCAGGCGCATGGGCAGCCAACACCCATAACCAATCATCATAATTTGTCCCCATCATCAAACTAACATGCTCTAAACTTATATTATACATTCTGAGCATCAAAACATGAGCATAACATCATCATAACATCAAGAACACCCAAAATCATGTCCCCACCCGCAACACATTCATACACATACATACGGGTGAAATACCCATTTAAACAAAAACATTCACACATGCGTTTCCAGCCCCAAAATCAGTTAAAACATGTAAAAAGGGGTTCTAGAACTCACCTTTGACAACTTTCGGACGAACTTCTTCCAAAACCCGAATGTAAATTGAGTTCTACCACCTAGAACCCACCAAAAACACACACAAGCACATACAAACACACATAAGCATATAACCGAGGCATAGGCCGGTCAAGAGCAACTTAAAACAACGAATTCTTACCTTGAATTCAGCCTTCTTCTTGATCTTCTCTCTAAAAACCCGAAAGCTCTTCTTTCTCTCTCTAAAAATCGAATGAGGAATGTGTGTGCAGGGTGTTATGGGCGACCATAACACCTTTTTGCACCAACTTTTAAATTTTTGTCTTTTTGGACACTTTTTACCCCTCAACTTAGGTTTTATAGCTTTTCTTTCTTTTTCTTCGTTTTATTCTTTCTTCTTTGTCATAAAAATAACCGGTTGTTACAAGTCCACCCCCCTTATATAGGTTTTGTCCCCGAAACTTGTTATTCCTCAAACAATTGTTGGTAGTGCTGCCTTATCTCCTCTTCAGTCTCCGACGTAGACTCAGATCCCTTCATGTGCTTCCAATGTACACGCACAAGAGGAACCACTTTATTCCTTAACCTCTTCTTCTTACGATCAATGATCGCCACTGGTTGCTCCACATAATTGAGCCGTTCATCAACTTCAATATCTTCCTGTGGTACAACCATATCCTCGTCTGCTAAACACTTTCTCAGATGAGATACATGGAATGTCGGGTGAATTCCACTTAACTCGTCTGGTAACTCTAACCTATAGGCCACCTCTCCTACTCGCGCAATGATTCGGAAAGGCCCTATGTATCTCGGGCTCAACTTGCCACGCTTTAGGAACCGAATAATACCCTTCCAAGCCGAGACTTTCAACATAACTCTATCACCCACCTAGAACTCAATCGGTCGACGTCTCTTATCGGCATACGACTTCTGCCTGTCTTTAGCTGCTTTCATAAACGCTTTGATCTTTTCAAGTTTCTCAGTCGTAGCCTCGATCACCTCAATACTCCCCAACTCCTTCTGACCAATATCAACCCAACACACGGGCGTTCTGCATCTCCTACTGTATAGCATCTCATAAGGGAGCATACCAATGCTGGCATGGTAACTATTATTGTATGAGAACTCAACTAACGGTAAGTGGTCATCCCAACTTCCTCCAAAATCAATAATGCATGCCCGAAACATATCTTCAAGCGTCTGAATCGTCCTCTCCGACTAACCATCCGTCTGTGGAAGATAAGCCGTGCTATTGTGCAACCTCGTCCCCATCGCATCATGGAATTTCTTCCAAAACTTAGATGTAAACCGGGTGTCACGGTCAGACACAATAGACACCGGCACACCATGACGAGTCACAATCTCCTTAATGAACAGATCCGCCAACCTCTCGGATGAATAAGTCTCACGGATCGGTAGGAAGTGGGAACTCTTCGTCAGATGATCAACTATCACCCATATGGCATCATACCCCTTCGCGGTACGCGGTAACTTCGTAATAAAGTCCATGGTGATATGCTCCCACTTCCACTCCGATATATCCAACGGTTGGATCTTGCCATACGGCTTCTGATGCTCGGCCTTCACGTGTAAGCAAGTAAGACACTTACTCTCATACTCCGCCACATCGCATTTCATACCCGGCCACCAATAATCTTTCTTCATATCTTGATACATCTTTGTAGCACCAGGATGAATGGAATATCGAGTCTTATGAGCTTCATGCATAATCTTCCCACGTAGATCCCCATAACGAGGAATCCACATTCGTCCGAATCGGGTTCTAACACCGAGTGTGTTTTCACCCAACTCCACGACCAGACCTCTCACTCTTTTAGAGTTAAGATGATCTTCTTTTAATGCCTCATCTTGAAACTCCTTCACTTGCGTCATCACTTCAGAGGTCATAATCAACTGATAAGCTTTCACCTGAATCGGCTCGGGTCTTTCCTTTCGACTAAGGGCGTCTGCCACTACGTTGGCCTTGCCCGGATGGTAATGGATCTCGCAATCATAATCCTTTATGAGCTCCAACCATCGCCTCTGCCTCATATTCAAATCTTTCTGCTCGAAAAAGTACTTCAAGCTCTTGTGGTCTGTGAAGATGGTGCACTTCGTCCCGTATAGGTAATGCCTCCAAATCTTTAACGCAAAGACCACAGCTGCTAGCTCCAAGTCATGAGTAGGATAATTAACCTCATGAACTTTCAATTGTCGGGATGCATAATCTATAACCTTTCCTCGCTACATTAGTACACAACCCAACCCCGAGTAAGAAGCATCTGAATAGACCACCAAATCCTCGCTTCCTTCGGGTAATGACAAGACAGGAGCTTGAGCCAACCTCGCCTTTAGCTCTTCAAAAGCGTTCTCTTGAGCTTGACCCCATACAAACTTCACATCCTTACGGTCAACTTAGTCAACGGAGAAGCTATCTTAGAGAAGTCTTGAATAAATCTCCTATAATAGCACGCCAAACCCAAGAAGCTACGAATCTCGGATGGCGTCTTCGGAGACTTGCATTGCATCACCGCTTCCACCTTCGGCGGGTCTACCATAATCCCTTCGGGATTCACCACATGACCCAAAAACTGAACTTCGTGCAACCAGAATGCGCACTTGGAGAATTTAGCATACAACTTCTCCTTTCTCAATGTCTCAATCACTTCCCGAATGTGACCGGCATGCTCCTCCTCGCTCTTCGAATAAATCAGGATATCATCAATAAACACAATCACTGATTTATCTAACATCGGCCGACACACTCGATTCATCAAATCCATAAACACAGCTGGCGCGTTGGTTAAACCAAAAGACATAACCAGGAACTCGTAGTGTCCATAACGCGTATGAAAAGCTGTTTTAGGAATATCTTGCTCCTTCACCTTTAAAAGATGGTAACCAGATCGAAGGTGTATCCTTGAGAACCAACTGGCACCCTGGAGCTGATAAAAAAGATCCTCAATTCTCGGTAATGGATACCGATTCTTCACCATCAACTTGTTCAATTCACGATAGTCGATGCACATCCTCATACTACTGTCCTTCTTTTTCATAAATAGGACCGGAGCACCTCATGGAGAGATACTCGGTCTAATGAACCCTTTATCAAGCAACTCCTGTAGTTGCTCCATCAGTTCCTTTATCTCGGTAGGAGCCAAACGATACGGTGCCTTAGTAATAGGTTGGGCACCTGGTATTAAATCAATCTGGAACTCGATCTCGCGGTCCGGTGGCACTCCTGGTAAGTCCTCTGGAAACACGTCCAGAAAGTCACACACCACTGGTATATCAGACAGTTGTGGTGTTGGCGTATCCACATCCTTCACGTAGGCCAAGTAGGCGCTACATCCACGCCTCATGCACTTTCCCGCCACCGCCATCGAAATCACTTTCGGAATCGTAGTGACTCAATCACCATAAACCGTCACCCAACTCCCGTCAGGCGCTGTCAATCGAATCATCTTTTTACGACACAAAATGTTTGCCTCGTCGTCCACCAACCAATCAATTCCTAGGACTACATCGAACCCGCCCAAGGTCATCAGGAATGGTCTAACAGGAAACTTGTGACCTTCTAATTCTACGTCACAACCTTCTATCACCTCAGAAATCCTGGTAGACTTACCTATGGCAGTTTCTACATCGAAGGGCTTATCTATACTCCTACTACTAACAGGCAGTTTAGCACAGAAAGCAGCAAAAATAAAACTTTTACTAGCACCAGAATCAAATAACACAGAAGCAAGAGTTTGATTTACTAGAAACGTACCTGACATAACATCAGGGTCCGTCCTAGCCTCCTCCTGCGTCATCGTGAATGCCCTAGCGCTGGCCCTCTGCCCCTCAGTCCCGGCCGCCTTCTTCCCTGCTCCAGAACTCTCTGCCCTTGGCTTCTTCCAATCCCTGCTCAGATGGCCATTTTCCCCACAGTTATAACACCTTACAGCTCTACAATCTCTCGCCATATGACCAGGCTTCCCACACTTGAAGCAAATGTTTGATCCCCATTTGCATTCTCCCAAATGCTCCTTCCCACATTTTCCACATCTTTTTGATCCTGCACCAGATGTGATCACGCGCCGGTCACCCACCTTTGCAGCTTTGTTGTTTGGGTCGGTCCCGCCACGCCCAAACCTCTTCCCGTTCCAGTTCCGATCACCACCACCTTTCTTGCTGACTTCAGCCACCACCACCTCTCGTTCATCATACAACCTTCCTGCCAAATCAACCGCCGACCTAAACAAGCTCGGTCGGGCCGCAATCATGTGCCTACGGATATCCGCCGACAAGCTTTGAATATACCGCTTAATCTTTCATGACAGAGGCGTCATCTGATCCGGCACCAGCCGTGCCATCTTATTGAATTTGGTGGTGTATTGTTGATGTGTCACTATTCCCGCCTCCAGCTGCAGGAACTCCCTTTCCACCTTATCCATCTCCCAGTAAGAACAGAACTCCTCAATTACTAGCTTCTTCAACTCAAACCACCTCATTCTCCCAATTGCACGACTAAACTCTGCTTGGACAATATTATCCCACCAACACAGAGCCGAGTCCACAAATGAGTGGGCAGCAAGCTTCACCTTCTGGTCTTCCCGACACTCGCTGATATCCAGAACAACCTTCATTTCTCTCACCCATCGGTGAGCAGCAGCAGTAGTGCCATTTCCATCAAAGGTAGGGGGCTTGCATCTTTGAAATGCCGCGTAGTTACAGCTTCAAGTCGCCTCAAGCACAGGCTCTTCCTCTTCCTCTTCATCGTCAAAGACAACCGTTTCAGTCTCTGGTTGTCCCATTTTCGCCTGTAGGCCTGTTTCTTTCCTTTCTTTCTCCTTCTCTGACAGCCTTGATCACCTCGTCACCACAGATGGTAGGATCGTCTATATGACCTGGTGCACCTCCTCCACAACAGCCTCCTTCACTGAGGCTCTTAAGTTAGCACTCTCATCCCCAGCCTCCGGATGCGGGGTCTCAGGTTCTTCATGAACCACCTCTTCAGCTCTAGGTCTTCCTCTTTTGGGCCGCGGTTCAGCACCATGTCCACCACGACCTCCACCCCGCGAAGCTTTAGATGATCTACCACCGGCCATCCTCTAACACACTATAAGATTCAAACACTAACACGGTCATTCAAGGGAACAACTCAGTTTATGTCAAGTATAGTAATTCCCTAATTACAGTGGCCAGTTGTGATTAGCCACTTACTTTACTCTTCATACCCCAAGCATTACCTATCCTGACTACATCAGCATCTAAATCTACACACAACACATAAACCACATAACATGCGCATGTAATATCGGTTATCATTAAATAAAATACATGATGGCACGTAGCTACTCGGACTGGCATCCCTTCCCTTAGTCCCATTTTTAGTTTAAGTTTAGGTTTCTTTTGAAAATTTTACCCGTTTCACTTAAACTTTGGCTTTGATACCAACTTGTAAGGCCCCGTTCCCGGGACGCTCAGAGCTGATCAATCATCGCACATAAAACATATATTTACATTAACTTTATTAAGACATTGCAGCTGAAACATTTAAACTAACATTTCTTTTCATTATAATAATCTCTTTTGCAAAATAATACAACATTCATTATCGTTTGTTTGCATTACAATGCAAAAACATTATACAAAAGAATGCCATCCAAAATGAGTCAAGTAGCCGCCCCGTGCCATCCTCAGCAACTATTTACCTGCCAACTGGAAAATGCATAAAAAGTCAGCGTTGTTGAGTGAGTTCTAGTTTTATAAAAACATTACGTTACCTTTCATTCCTTAAAGCATTTTCATTACTATTACACGTGATCACACATCATACGTACATCAAGGTAATAATTATTATCTTCATCATCGTTTGTTTCGTACATTTCGCACGTTTCACACATTTCATACTTATCGCACTTTTCGTACATTTATTATTTTTCACTTCTATCTTGGTCCTATCATGTACTTAACCCCCCTCTAGAGCACCAAGCAATTCATCTAGGATTAAGCGACAAGGACCCCATATCGCACGTATGGAGTGGTCACTAGGACAGACTCCCCCTTTGTGTGTGTACTCTTATGGGTTTGTTAAGATCGCACGCTGTATAACACACAGTAATTAGGAAATCGCACGTATTGGAGCAGTCACCAAGACTGAACTCTTACTGTGTGTATGAACCCTTATGAGTTAGCCAAAATCGCACGCTGTAGACACACACAGTTGAGGTGACAACTCTTAATGAGTTGTGAACCTCCTTTCATTTACTTGCAAGGCTTTTCATTCGTTCATTATGTTCCACTTTCATTATCTTAAGTCTTTCACTTCGTTAAGATAAAACTTTACGTTCGTTAACAATATCACACCACGTAAAGTCACATCATCATACATAATAAGGAACATAACATACCATCATACAATCATACATAATCATCAAACATCATCAATCACACATAATCATTCAAGTCACATCATACTACATCCACCACATCATCTATGACCTCAAAAAGTCAACTTTCAATACCCACGGTAACCTCCCAAGTCAAAGCCTACATTTACCCTTTTCCCCAAAAATCAGAAAAATAATCTAAGTCTTAGGCGCATGGGCACTATGCAGGCGCATGGGGAACACTTCGGCGCATGGGAAATTTTGAGGCGCATGGGCACTATTGGGGCGCATGGGCAACACTTAGTCATTCTGGGCAAATTCTAGGCGCATGGGCACTATGCAGGCGGCCTGGGCACATGGGCTTTCTAGGCGTCTGGAAACTTAGCCAATTTCAGCCTAATTCTAGATGCATGGATACTATTTGGGCGCATGGGATTTTGGGCGCATGGGACACTTAGGCAGTTTCTAACCGTTGGGCGCATGGGCCTGTTTCAGGCGCATGGGTAGCCAACACCCACAACCAATCATCATAATTTCTCCCCATCATCAAACTAACATGCTTTAAACTTATATTTACATTCTGAGCATCAAAACATGAACATAACATCATCATAACATCAAGAACACCCAAAATCATGTCCCCACCCACAACACATTCATACACATACATACGGGTGAAATACCCATTTAAACAAAAACATCCACACATGCATTTCCAGCCCCAAAATCAGTTAAAACATGTAAAAAGGGGTTCTAGAACTCACCTTTGACAACTTTCAGATGAACTTCTTCCAAAACCCGAATGTAAATTGAGTTCTACCACCTAGAACCCACCAAAAACACACACGAACACATACAAACACACATAAGCATATAACCGAGGCATAGGCCGGTCAAGAGCAACTTAAAACAACTAATTCTTACCTTGAATTCAACCTTCTTCTTGATCTTCTCTCTAAAAACCCGAAAGCTCTGCTTTTTCTTTCTAAAAGTCCGAATGAAGAATGTGTGTGCAGGGTGTTATGGGCGGCCATAACACCTTTCTACACCAACTTTTAAACTTTCTGTCTTTTTGGATACTTTTTACCCCTCAACTTGGGTTTTATAACTTTTCTTTCATTTTCTTCGTTTTATTCTTTCTTCTTTGTCATAAAAATAACCGGGTGTTACAAAAATAGTACACATCTATGTATAGTAATAAAAGAAGGTTTTTTGGTGACACATGACGCATTAAAAGAGCTTGTAGCTATTAGTTCCCGCTTCTATCTCTTTATAAATGATTGCATTAACTACTAATAATTTTAATTAATTCATTTTAAGATTAAACTATTTTTTGTTAATTAAGAAAAAAATCTTTTTATAAATGCAATTTTTAAATAAATAATTTCTTTAATAAATAAGAAATTTTTTCAAAACATCAAACGTTTTAAAAAATAAGAAATATTTTAAAACTTGTGTTGTTAAAAAATAAAATAAAAAAATGACTAAAATTTAAACTTTTCATAAGAAAAGTTTTAAAAAAGCACTAAATTTTCAAAATGTACTTTTAAAAATAAAAAAATAAAAATAAAAGTTTAAAAAATGATATCAATGTTTGTTATTTAAAGTCTTTACTAATACGTAATTTCAATAATATCATATCTCAAGATATTGTTTTATAATTTCTAAAATTTTTATTACTAACTATTTAATATTTATCTATATGACACGTGTATTGCACGGGATACTAACCTAGTTCTCTAAATAAACTATAATTTATATTTTATTTTTCATATAGGGGCTGGATATTGTGACACACGGACACCACTGACATCCAACAGGTATTAAAGGGACACACTTTAACTTCTCAATACGGCCCGTGAAAGGTAATACAAGGCATATGACCTTGCAAAATTTTATTAGGTTATGTCTACTCACGAACAATTAATTAATGGTCGTTAAGGTTGGCCCATAAAGGACAATACAAGCCGTAAAATAATAACAACACGGGCCATGAAGGCCCTTACTGCGCATGATAGTTTTTGAGTTTGTTGATGTGACATACTATTCCTCGTTATTCGTTTTTTACCTTTTAATATATAATTGATGTGACACAATATACTAAGAAAAACGTGTACCAATTATTTGACATGATTTAAGATTTTAAATAAACATACAATATAAATAAACATATGTTATTTCCAAAAGTTTTATTGTGAAAGTTATTGTGAAAGTTTGAAATGAGTTAGTTAATATGTCATCAGGTGTTAGCAATAGAAAGCGTCATAATGAGTCATCTTGTAAAGCATCCGTTTATGAGGGTTTATTACATGGGCGTTGTGAATCTTGACTTCGTTTTTGGAGTGCCCTATTAGGAAACGTGACTTTATGTAGGAGTGTTCAAAGTCAGATATCTGGAATTTTGGATATCCGAAATTTCGCATACGGATATGGATAGTGATTCAGATAACCCATATTCATTTTTTATTTTTTAGTTTTTTTGTAATAATTAGACATATGCTATTGTAAAAATAATATAAAAAACCAACTCATATCATAAAAGTCACAATATACACTAAAAAATTTCAATCTAAAGTAAAAGTATGTCTAAAATTTAAAAAAAATAACAAAAAACATTTTTAGTTTCTGGATAATCGGATATCCGAATATCCAAAATTTTTGAAAAACACTATTCGAGTCTGAATTTTCCGATATTTGAAATTTGGATATCAAAATTTTTGGATATCCAAAATTTCGGATATATTGGATTCGGATTTTCGGATTGGATTCTCAGCTTCGGATATTTTAAACACCCCTAACTTTATGTTTAGATGTAAGTTTTTTAAAAGTATAGTTGTATGATTATTTTTTATTTTATTTTCAAAAAAATTGTTATTTTATTTTGCATCATATTCGGGCGTGAACAAATATACGATGATCTAACGTTTAGAAAAATACGTAGAACATATGAGTTGCCGGGTCATGATCGTTGGACGATTCTCTCATTTGAGTGGTTTAACTTAATATATATAGGATTCATTGATGGTGACGAATATGTAGACGGGAGGACCAAACTATTTCATTTGTTGCAGGAGGTTGATACGGTAATGTTGTTATTATGTTATACTTGTTAACAAAATAAATATAGTAGTGATATTATTTTTGCAGTTGTATGTACTTATCAGTGATAACGATGAAAACTTGTGTTTTTTCAAATTTGTATAGAGTCACTACAACTTCATATTTTTTTCCATTTGAAATATCTATAACCACTATTATCCACCCACCTTTTTTAATTCTTACCCTTGTAATTCAAACTTATAATTTGCTTTTTTGTGCCAATCTTGCTAACGGTGGGTGCTTCTTTGTATATGTCATCACGATCACATTTTAATCATTTTTCACGGCTACGTCGCTTGTGTTTCTTTTGGATCGCTTGGTGACAAGAACATAACCATTTTTACGTCCTATATGTCACACCCCGACCGACGGCGGAATCATCGGGGCGGACGAATGTGAAACGATTGTTTATAGCTCATGGAATTAAATAAGTTGAAATAATATTAAATGCCATTTTTCATTGATCAATACTAAACAAATAAATCATTACAATACAATCAAGATTCAAAGAAAAACATAAAATCTTTAGTTAAACTAGGTCCAAGTCCTATATGAGCAAGAAGAATTTCTCAAAGAAGCATCCTGAAATATGTTAAAAATAAGGTCAACATATAATGTTGGTGAGTTCCCATGAGTTTGTACATACGTATAAAATAAATTTTAAGAGGCAATTCATGTTATAGGTTAAGAAATAATGCAAGAATATAGATAGCATAATGATACAATCAAACCTTGACAAAAGATGTTCACTATAAGTTATAACGATTAGCTAAGTGTACTTGGTTCCCATGATGAACAAGCATACGTCATCAGGAGCTTGCAATAACCTCGGCTTTAGCACCAAATAGGTTTGTCAAGCTCATAGATCTATGACGTCGCTAGCTAGCAATAGTTAATGATTGTTATTACAAGATGACTATCATATAAGGCTCACAAATATCTCAAATAACCATGACAATTTTATAAATGAATTGCTCGTGCATTACAAGTTTTAAGATGTTTTACAAGTGTATGTTCATAAGCTTAACACGTTTCACCCCAAAAGGTATGAAATAAAATAAAAAGGGGCATGGGAAACTCACATGATATATAAGATGCACTTTTGAATAATAATAAGAAAATAAGATTTGCTCCAACGATTTCTTCACGATTCAACCTAAGATTTAGTGTCTTAGGATTAGAATAAGGATATGATTTAATGACTAAATGTGAATTAGGGTTTCACCTGGAATTTGGGTTTTTAATAATTAAGTTTAATAAAATAATGTAATCGATTATATTTTGATTCAAGAAAGATGTAATAAATCGAGGAGAGTTACTTAGTAAAGTTTATTTTAAGCTTTCCTTAATGCTATAGTAGTACATGCATGACCGTTGAAGGGTATGCACTTACAACACAACAACATAATAAGGAGAGTTACTTAGAACACTTAACAAATCAAATAGAGAACTTGTTAACTTTAGTGAAAGATGCTAAGAACACAAGTAAGAATGAGACAGAACAAGATAGCAAAACAACACAAGTAATTTGTTTTCAAGAATGTTGTATATTGCTTCTCAAGTTCTATTACAAATGTTACAAAGCATACTCTAAAAGTTACAAGTACTTGAGATACATATACTACATCCTACAGCCGGCCATACTTTGAAAGCCAGCTGGATAATTAAGATTAGACAACACACAAAATCAAATATAGAGTCAAAAGGCAGATTGCCTTTTGACTAGTGACTATAACATGCCATAGCTCACATCCTAATATATTACAAAAAAGAATAAAAGTACATAAAGTAGACTCAAGACCTCAATGTACAGTTACCAAAAGCATGGACCTTTTCACCAACTCATGTAAGTTGGTGACTTTACAGAGTTGCAGCGGAAAGATGGTCCAACTTTATGATAAAGTACATCAGATAAATGCATGTCTCTAAAAGTCTTCGGAAGAAATATGTCTTCACTCTTTGGCTTCGAAAGACTTTGTCTTTGAAGCTTCGGAAGACTTCACTTTTGGCCTCGGAAGATATTGGTCTTGGCTTCGGAAGATTTTACACTTAGAATATTTCTAGTGCATGGTGTAAAACTTCCAAAGTCTTCGGAAGAAATATGTCTTCACTCTTTGGCTTCGAAAGACTTTGTCTTTGAAGCTTCGGAAGACTTCACTTTTGGCCTCGGAAGATATTGGTCTTGGCTTCGGAAGATTTTACACTTAGAATATTTCTAGTGCATGGTGTAAAACTTCCAAAGCATTTCTACTTATGTTCTTCAGTGCATGCATGCAGAGAGACTTTGATGTTTTGGCTGCATCAGACTTATAGAAATCCTTACAAACTCCCCCTAGGCTGATGCTACCAAAACATTTGAAGATCTTCAGTTGTTTACAGTCCTCATAATGATGATGACCATGCCCTTCTTTATTAGATGGTCAGGATCACTCAGACTCTCATAATATCTTCTCATCTCAAAGAGATCATGCAGAGGTAGGTTGAATAAGTCTTGCCATGTGTAGACATTTTCACCATCTTGATCTCTGATCACATGCCATCTTTCTGGATTAGTTGTGAAAGTCCAGGATAAGATGGGTCTCTCAGTTGCAAGAGGAGCCACTTAAATTGGAGTTGATTGGGCTGCCTCTTCATGCACTTCCTCAGGTTGATCTGACTCAACCTGAGGTGTAGAGGTGGATGATTTAGGCTTCTTCTTGTTCTTTGACTTTGGTTTGGAAGCCATCCTCTTCTTTCTCTTTGAAGACTTTAACTGAGAAGACTGGTCTGCAGCACCTTGTTGATCACTCTTGTCTTGCTCGGTTGGTGTTCCTCCCTCACAGGTTCAGAAGGAGAGGGAGTTTGACCCTACTGTGGATCAGAAGATGAAGCTTGTTGAGGCTCAGCAGGAGGTCCAGGTTGTGTTGTCTCAAATTGTTCAACCTTAACCTCCACTTCAGGTGGGGCTTGACTTGGAGGGGAGTGTAAGTCAATTAGTTCTCCACTCTTGATCTTCTGCTTGATTACCCTAATGTGCTCATCCATTGTAGATAGAGACATAGGGCCAAGTCTCCTTCCGGAGAATCCATACAGGTTCAAGAAGTTCATCATCCTTTGTATGTCAGCAGACTTTTTCATACTCTTTTGGATGATGGTTCTTGAATTTGCAGCCTCTTCCCTCATCTTTCTCTTTGTTGCCTTTTGTTCTTTGAGCACTTGAAGTTCAAGTTGTTTGAGATACTCAAACTCAATGTACTCAAAGGACAAGGGAAGAAGTGCAGATGCCTAGTAGAGACTTGTGGAACTCAGGTAGATTATCATGTTTTGCCTATCTGTTTCCTTGTCTACCTGAGGTTCTTGTGTAGCTGCCACAGCCTCTTGCACAGTGCTTTCTTGAATTAGGGAGAGAGTAGGAACATGCTTGTATAATCTTTTCTGTCTCTTCTCCTCTTTGATTTGGAGAAGTAGTCTTGCATCCTCTGCTTCCTTCATCTCTCTTGACACTTTCATGTCAGCCAGTTCATTTAGTTCCTCTAAGGGGAGAGATATAATCTCATCTATGTCATAGTTCCTGGTTTGTAGGTATGTAATCCTGACTGCCCTCAACTCATCATCTTGAGTGTTTGGTCTGGGGGCAGCCCTGATTGCAGCTTGCATAAAGCCTGAAGACCTAGAGGAACTTTCTCCCTTAGCTTCCTCTTCCTCTCTCTCTCCTCCTCCTCAATGTCCTCAGGAGTTAGAATCCTTTTCTTTTGTTAGCCACAGACCTTTGTGACACATGGTGGAGAGAGCTTTGGCCTTCATTGCTTGGTGTAGCATCCAAGCTCTGGCTAGAGAGAGGTTGTGAGACACCTTCACCAGCAGGTGTTTCACTGAGGGGATGAATTTCTGAAGTAGTTGTTGGTGTGACAGGGCTCTTAGGCTCTATCACTGGGCCTTCAGCCAAGGTTTTCCCTTTGAAGCTACTCTCAGGGTCTGCCTCAACATCCAGTTGACCAATGACATTACCTGATTGCCTTTGTCTCCTTCTTAGACTAAACTATTCAATAATTCTGTCTTGAATCTTTTGTGCTAACCTGTCAGCTTGTCTAGATTGACTTGGGTTGACAAGTGGCATGTTGACCAGGTTAAGACCTTCATAGTAGTTCAAGGTCTGAAAATTGAACACCTCTTGCTGCCCTTGAACTCTTTGGAGAACGAGGGCTCTTCTATCAGCATCATACCTCCACCCAATAATGTAGTTTGAAGTTCCTTGAGGTAGGGATGATATAGCCCTTGGAATGCTTTCCTCAAAGAGACTCCTAATGAAGGAGTCTATAGTGACCACATCAATGTGAACTTGAGGAAGTTACTGAGTATGCATAATTGCAAGTGAGGATGGTGAGTCCTCAATGTCCATACTCCCTGAAGAACTCCCAGGTTCTGTGACTGTAATGACTTTCTCCCCACTTTTGGTAGCATCACCCTCTTGCATAGGTGAGCTAGGAGTTAGGTCAATCACATTCACAGGTTCTTGTGTTCCTGGTTGAGCTCTCCTTAAAGGTCTCTGAGCTAGTTTTTCCCTGAGATTAGATATCTCAAGTTGCTAATCATTGACCCTATTGTGTAGGGTAGTCACCTGAGATTCAAGGTGACTAACCTTAGAGACTAAATAGGAGCATGTTTTGATAGTTTTTGCACCTTTAGTCTCAAATTCCCCTCATCTTCATCAGAAGAATCATTGGGGGATGAGATGATTGGATCAAAGTCCTCTCTCTCACCACCAGCTTCAGGTTCTTGGCTGCTGGATTTCCTCTGCACATTGACAGCCTCAGTTGAAGGGTCAATGGGCTGAGTTGCCATGGTTGAGGTGTTAATGATGTAATCACTTGCAGAAGTGAGAGCCTCTTCCATATGGACTTCCTGAACAGGTTCAGGGAGATCCACCTCAGTGATAGGTGACTGATGTGGGCTAGACAAAGGAGACTCAGGAGTACTCATCTCTCTTTGAGTAGGGGAAGAGTAGAGAGACTCATGGTACTCACGGAAACCTAAGTCTTCATCAGTATAGAATGAGAGGTTGGAAATGGGTTGATTTAAGTCTAAAGGCTGGGGATGGTAACTGTCCCCTGAAGGTTGTTCACTTGAGTGTTAAGACTCAAAGTAAAGGCTTAAGGCAGTTGGGATTGTGAGCTCATCAAAGTGAGCATGAGGAACCTTACCACTGATTCTTGAAGAGATGGGAGTGGTTTGCTCCTCAGGAGAAGTGGGAGCACTAGTGTCCACTTCCTCCTGTATGGGTGAGTGTATGGGGGCCTGCACAAACTCGATAACTTGAGCAGGGGTTCGTTTGGATTTTCTTTGGTAGGTGAGGGTGATTTGTGCTCTTTTTGGTGGTTGGGAGGTAGAAGGTGTGGGTTCAACACTAGCTTGTGTTGCTAGGTTGTCACCTTGAGCAATGAGCTCTAACATTTTTGGGATAAGGGCTGTTTCTACCCCTGAGAAGCCTACAGTTGGCCTCTTCATAATTTTAAAGATGCCGAGCTTCATCTGTCCCAATTTAAGAATATTATCTGCTTCCCTCAACTGTGAGCCCAGTTCACAGTTGAGAATGTGTTGAACATCTCTAGGAAACATATAATACTCTAAGGAGTCCAAGTTAGCAAGTAAATTTGTATAAACAAACTGAGAGTACCTGAACTTGACCCCTTGAACCATTTCATGCACTATGAAGGAGAGATCCTCAGGAATCTGGTCCCAACCTCCGTGCTTGTTTGACAAGCTGTGGATAACCACATGAAGCAGGTATTTCCACTGGGATGAGACCTTCCCTTTCCTGAAGGACTTTACAGAGAAATCTCCCTCATAGCCCATCTGCTCAAAGGAATGATTTACAGATTCCTTTGGGAAGGACAACTCACCTTCTTCATCATCCAGCTGCAAGTGAGTGTTAATGATGGCCGGAGTGATGAAGATTGTCCTCCCTACACTATGGCAGACAGTGCCTTCTCCCCATCCATAATGACCTCTTGGCAGGTCTTCTAGAATTCAAGAAGATGATCCTCATAGAGAGTAGGATCAATGGTTAGGGAGATGAAGTAGTTGGACAGAGCTAGAAAATGGCAAACCTCTGAGAAACTTTCATCTTTCTCAGAGCTAAACAGAGCAACCTGGTTGTGTTGCCTGTGAAGTTGCATGGAGAAATCAGGGTTGTTTCTGCGGTTTAGGTTGGCCATTATAAAAAGCTTAAGGATGAAGGAAGATGAAGAACAAGGGAGCTTGTGAGAATTTAGGTTTAAAGAAATAGTGTAATTGAAGAAGATAGTAAAAGAGGGGGAACCGTTGGGTATTTATGTGAAAAGGATTTGAGACAAAGTTAATGAAGAGGATAAACTTTGAAATCCGGATGTCGGTCCCACCTCTGAAAATTAGTTTACTTTTGCCCAAAAAGTAAGTTTCTTGGAAGTCAAGAAATCTTCCGAAGGTTATTTGCTTCGGAAGTTCTGAAGAAAAAGCTTCCGAAGGCAAATTGGCTTCGGAAAATATTTCAAAGGTTTTTGAGAATTTTGCTTCGGAAGAGAATTAACACTCAGAGTTTTTATTCTAAAGAGAATGAAAACTTCCGAAGATAAATTGCTTTCGAAAGAAACTTGTTCTTTTAAAACATAAAAGTACTTAAGTTGATTTCAAGCTTCGGAAGATATTTCAGAAATTTCTTCCGAAGGTAAAATTACTAAAGTAGTTATTTGTTTACTAAGACATAAATTTCTTTCGAAGGTAATTTAAAATCTTCCAAAAAGAAAAGAGATCAAAATTTTAAAAAGTCTAAGAAAAGTCTTTTGAAAAGATTTTCTTCCAAAGAAAACAAGGGCTTATGAAGGTGGTAAAATAGATAACTTAGGACATACAGGTTTTAGAAATAATATGATTAAGTTTTAAGAAAAGCTATTCAAAGTTAATCATCCCAATAGCTGATACAAGATATTTAAATCTCTGTTCATCAAAAGCTTTGGTGAACAGATCAGCAAATTGTTCATTTGTGTTAACTTTGACTAGTTTGATTAATCCATTTTCAAAGTTATCTCTAATCAAATGATACCTGATATTGATATGCTTTGTCCTTGAGTGTTGCATAGGATTTTCTGTGATTGAGATAGCACTTTTGTTGTCTATGTGGATGGGAGTCTCTTTAAAATTGAATCCATAGTCTAGCATCTGATTTTGAATCCAAAGCACTTGAGCACAGCAGCTTGCAGCAGCAATGTATTCAGCCTCAGCAGTTGATGCAGACACACAGGATTGTTTCTTACATTGCTAAGAGACTACCCTTCCACCAAGAAATTGACATCCCCCTCATGTAGACTTTGCAGTCATGTTGCAACCACCATAGTCACTATCAGCATACAGATCAAAGTCATAATTCTTTAGATACCAAAGGCCAAGTGATGGAGCACCTTTGAGATATCTTAAAATTCTTTTGACAGTAACCAGGTGACATCTTGGGGTTGGCTTGAAATCTTGACAAATGCATGTAGCAAACATGATATCTTGCCTGCTAGCTATGAGGTACATAAGAGACCCAATCATTGCCCTGTATAGATGTTCATCAAAACACTCCCCCTCAAGATCATGTCCAAGGGAGTGATTTCTGGCTACGGGTGTCTTAGCAATGTTACAATCAGTCATGTTGAATCTCTTAGGTATGTCTTGTACCTACTTTGACTGACTTATGAAGATGCCATTGTCAACTTGCTTCACTTGAATTCCTAGAAAGAAATTGAGTTCCTCCATGGCACTCATTTCAAACCTATCCTTCATCAGCTTCTCAAAGTCTTTATAGAGCTTTGGATTAGTTGACCCAAAGATAATGTCATCTACATATACTTGAACTAGCATTATGTCATTTCCTATTTCTTTGATGAATAGAGTTCCATCTATAGTACCCATTTTGTAGCCATGCTGATAGAGATACTGAGATAGAGTCTCATACCACTTCTTTGGTGCTTGGTGCAACCCATAAAGAGCTTTATCAAGATTGCAGACATAATCAGGATGATCAGGATCTGCAAACCCAGGTGGTTGTCTGACATACACCTCCTCATCAATCACCCCATAGAGAAAAGCACACTTGACATCAAGTTGGTAGACCTTGAAATTCTTAGATGCAGCAAAAGCTAGGAATATCCTAACAGCTTCAAGTCCTGCTACAGGAGCAAAAACATCTGTGTAGTCAATTCCTTCTTCTTGAGTATACCCTTGAACAACTAGTCTTTCTTGTTCTTGATGACAAGTCCTCTATCATCTTTCTTATTCCTGAACACTCATTTGGTTCCTATGGTAGTCTTCCCTTGAGGAAGAGGACATAGGTTCCAAACCTTTAGAGCTTAATCAATTTTCTTTGGCTCTATCTGGGACAAGAAACAGAGTGAAGACAAACATTTGCATCATGGATTTGTCCTCTTGTTCTCACCCCTGAATCAACATCTCCAATGATGTTTGTGGTAGGATGAGACTTGTGGATCCTTAGCTGAGGGATCACAGCAAGTTGCTTAGACAGATCTAAATTCGAGAAATTCTGATCTGGCAAGGAAGATTCATCCTCCATATCAGCACACTTATTAAGATTGACTGGATCCAATGAGTGTGTGACATCATTGATTGATAGGATCGGATCAATTAGATTTGAATTTTGCAGCGGAATATAATAAAAATAAGATCGAATTCAAGCAAGAAAAGTATGAATATGTAAACACAAAATGACGATTATAGAGAGAGAATATTTCTGTTAAAGGAATGTTTTCATTCACGCGTAATGCTTCGGTACCAAAACAACTAGGTCAACATTCCTTTTATAGAGGAATGTGACGTCTGCTGATGTCACTTGATAGTGACATCTAACAGAATTATACAAACAATTGAAACAATGCAAACTACTGAAATGTTCTCAGCAACTGATCACATCTCAGAGAATGCTAAGTACAAGAACATAAAACTACTGACCTAAAACTACTGAAACAATAAACTACTGAAAGATAAAATTACAAATACTGAAAAGGAAAAACCATCACAACTACTGAAGTTAATAACTTCAACTGTTGTGACAACTACTGATCACTCTGGTCTTCAGTCTTTGTCTTCAGTACTTCACTTTCAGACTTTGTCTTCAGTTCTTTACTTTCAGACTTTGTCTTCAGACCTTGTAATCAGCTGATGTCTTCAGCTGTTGTGATCTTCTTCAGCAGTTGTAATGTTTGTGGGACTTAGAGGTTTTTCTGATCAGGCTCATTGGTTCTTTTGGTCCAACAAACTCCCCCTGAACCAATGCAGCCAAAACCTCTAAGTTTATTGATGATCCCACTTATTCTTTGGCAGAAATACTCTCTTGATCAGCTTCAGAGGTAATCATATAAGCATAGGCCGGAAAAAGGTTTCTAATCTTTTGATTGGCTAAGTATGGAAGGGAACTCTGTCTTGGAGAAACTGGACACAGAGTCTTGTCCCAACCATGAAACCTATTTCCTATTGATGAGTCTGTAAGACTCTCTTGCATAGGCCTTAAGGAGAACAACTTGTTCCTCCTTGGTGAGTTCTTCTGCTTCTCCCTCAAAGAAGAACTCTGGACCATAATATTCATACAGATACCGTACTGTCTTCCCATTCTTCAACTCAACAGTTGTGATCTCTCTGTATGCAAATTCATCTGGATGAGAGCCTTCTAGCAGCAACTGGAGTTCACTCTTTTGAAGATCTTCAAGTCTTTTGTATAACAGCCCCTTCTTGATCATTTTGTTCTCAAGTATAGATAGAGGGGTTGATTTTAAGGTGTGTGCTCTCTTGAATTCTTCAATAATTTCCCAGGGTAAGACTACCATGGCCAACATAATTGCAGCATTCAAAGTCTTTCTCACTGGGCCATGATATCTACTTGGTATGTTTTTCTTGTGTATTCTGGAACTTACCCTGGGGTCTGGCCAAATCCTCACTCTTTCTCTTTGATGTTGGAATGTATGCCTAAGAGTGTACAGCCTCGGAGCTTGTTTCCTCATTGTTTGAATGGATGAGGACTGAGGGAAGTCCTTGTCAACCATTATGAGAAATTGCTCATCATGCTGTTTCTGCTGTTCTTCTTCTTCAATCTTAACTTTAACCATTTGCCTTTGAGTTTCAGGAGTTATTGTTTTTTATTGACTCCTAGGCTCAGGTTTCTTCATTTTGATCACAGCAGAGATTGGCAGACTATCCTCTTCATCATCATCATCTTCTTCTTCCATCCTCAACACCCTTCTTTTTCTTTTAGGTGCATCACTGGTGGTAGATTGAGTGGGTTTCTTTGGTAAAGGAGTTGGTTTTGAGGGTTGTGAGGTTGGTTGTTTTGAAGGTTGTGAGGTTGGTTGTTTTGAGGGTTGTGAGGTTGGTTTGGAGGATTGTTTTGGTAAGGAAGATTGTAAAGGCTGCTCTATCATTTTGTTTGTGAGGGTGGCTTTGGATAACTTAGCCATGTCAGATCTCTTCCCAGCACCAGCTTCATCCAGAGCTTCTATGATCAGACCTTTGTTGAAGCTTTCAGAGGAACATATTTTGGTGGTTATCTCCAAAATGCTATCTCTAGACCATGACTTGACTTCAATGATAGGTCTTCCCAAGTGTTTGGATAGAAATCTGATCATAGCCTCCAATCTTTCCCTTTCTTCTTCATTGCAGCCTGCCCATCGATTCTCAATCTCCTGAATCTCAAGCCTTCTAATCTCAGAATCAAGTTTGGTAGTATCAAAGCCTTTCCTGAAGAGCTGATCAATAATCCTGTCCATGGATCTGCTGTGTTGCGCATCAGCTTTTTTGATCATCTCATCCAACTTCTTCTCATCCTCAGTTTGTTCACCAACACTCTTCTTTCTCTTGTAAGTAATGATCTCTTTTCCTTTATTCTCCTTGGCTTCTTCCTCTTCAACTCTCTTTCTTTTATCATCTTTCACTGACTTAGACTCCCCCTTTTTGGTTGCATTGGGTTCAGGGGTTTGAATGTCAGAAAGTTTCTTTGACACAACATCATCCACAAGGGTTTGAAGATTTGAGGAAATCCTCTCATCAATGGTTTGATGGACAATAGTAGTGATGATGAGAGTGATGAGAGGTAAGGAAGATTTGAAAACAGCAGTCATTTGCTCAGAGGGGTTCTCTCCCTGAGAAATGGTGCCTAAAACAGAGGCTGGTGGCTTATTTGATTTGAGTGGCTCAGTGTTTGGTAGAGCTTCAACAGAAGCTGCTATCTGTGGGTTAATTGGGGCAGATGGACTTGATTCCTGAGACATTTTGGCAAGCAGTTCTTTTAATCTGCAAACCTCAGCCTCAAGAATGGTGTTTTGGGCTAGAACTTCAGAGAAAAAGCCCAGGTCATCATCAGTGTAAGCTGAATCAGCTGACCTCCTGAGTGAATCAGGATGAACATGTGCTGAGTGTAGATCAGTAATCACATGTGCCCCTTTGTCTTGGAACTGGGGACTTCCTGCAAGGAGCAAGTCCTTCATTGGCAGTTGCCTCTGGTGAGGTCTTAGAGATGATACCAGCTTCATCCTGTTCATGTGTTGAAACAGAGGAAGAGGTAGCCTCACCAGATTTTCAAGTCTCCACATCTACACTGGGAGATTGAACTTTATAATCCCTATGCTATGGGTTGTCAACTACATTATGATCCTCTCCCTCAGCTGTTGAGGTTTTCCCAGTGTTAACAGGTTTCTAGGGAGGGGTAGAGGAATGTAGTTGAGACAGCACTTGTGCAATAACTGCAGTTGGGCTTGTAGGGGTGGTATTAGTGGGAGATAGAGGTGAAAAGGATTGCACCCGGGGTGAATGGTGCTCTTCAATGGCAATCTTCTCAAGTGAGAGAGATTCCAGTAATGTGGCTTCCCCAATGTTGGTTGCATCAAGATCCTGTTGAGAGGATATTCAGCTGGTGGAGTCATTGAAACTACAAGGGGATTAAGACTTGTAATTTCATCCTGCATTTGTGCTGCAGGGGCATCATCAGGGGACTCAACTCCCTGAGTAGCCTTTTTGGTTTTCTTGGGTTTTGGTTTGGAGGGGGCTTTAGATCTGGAGGTGGAGGCTGTGGGTTCCCTCTGCTTGGGTTTTAGCAGTTTGGCAGCCTCTTTGAGTTGTGGATTTGAGTTGTGCCTGGAGTATACCTCTGGCAAAACTACCAGAGCAGGGACTCCAAGGCCAACAAGGCCATCAGATTTTAATTGATTTAGAATTATGGCCATAAGAAACCTTGGATATAATATCCATCTATTAGCCACAGGTTTCATTGCCAAATCTTTTAATTCCAAAAATATGATTTTAGAAAAATTTAGGCTTTGATGTTCAAGGATAGAATACAATACCTGTTGCCACCTGGATGACATTTGATCCCATGAGGATGTTTTGGGGGCAAGACAGACATTGATCATATGGAAAATAAGTCGCTCAGCATCATGGAAGTGCTTCTTCAGAATAGTAGTAGCACTTAGGTCACCCTCATAACCATGATTAGCAAAGGATAGATCAATGGTGCCTTTGGGGTATTTGGTGACATAGGTGGCATCATTCAGGTCTAGGGTTTGACGAATGATCTCAGAAGTGATGACCACCTGTTTCTGGTTGACAAACGACTGGAGAGTGATGGTGTCATCATTCTCAGCAGTATGAACAGTGACGTTTGTCCAGAATTGGCAAAGGGTATCGGGATAGATGGTAGGATTCAAGAGAAAGGTTGTGCGATATTGGGAATCAACCATCAAATCAATAGCAGCATCAAACTTGTTCCAAAAGGGTGATTTGGTAAGGTAAGCGACACAGTTGTGTCGAGGTTTGATTTGCATGGTCGCCATTAATGGAAGATGAACGTTTGGAAAGTGGGTTATGAAAATTTGAAGTTAGGGTTAGGTATATATAGGTTATGAAACGGCTGAAAGAAAACAACTGAAAGTTTTGGTGTGAGTCATCAGGTGTTAGAAAACAACTGAAGACATGGTTTTAACTTTCAGATGTTGTAAACAACTGAAGACTTGGTGTTGGTCATCAGTAGTTGTAAACTACTGAAGACTTGGTTTTGGCTTCAGTTGTTTTGAAATGAAACAGTAGTTGTCGTCAATTCACAAAGTTCAGCTGTTTCAATGACCTTAACACTTACTCATCAGATCATCTGATTTTCAGATGTTTCATTGGTCATCAGTACTTATTTATTATAAAAGACTTCAGTAGTTTGAACTACATCAGTACTTTGCAACAAATGAAGTACTTCAGTACTTTTAAGTAATTTAGTCTTCAGTAGTTATAAAAACTACTGAAGATAAAATGACTTATCAGCACTTATTTTTGACAAAAGTATACTAATGCTCATCAGTATTTATTGACTAAGAGCATCAGTAGTTGTCAAATTATTCTAGTTGCAGCATACCAAGCCTGAGTACAAGATTATGAAAAGTTGCACTATCCAAAGGCTTAGTAAATATATCTGCAAGCTCATCAGCACTAGGCACAAACTTTGGATCAATCAGACCTTTTTCATAACAATCCCTGATAAAATGATGTCTGATCTCAATATGTTTGGTCCTAGAATGCTGGACAGGATTCTTAACAATACAAAGAGCTGAAGCACTATCCATTAATAAAGGAGTCTTAGTCTCTGTAATGTCATAATCCAATAATTGATTTTGAAGCCAGAGTACCTGAGATGTACAGCTTGCAGCTGCAATATACTCTGCTTCAGCTGTGGATGTAGCAACTGAAGTTTGTTTCTTACTCTGCCAGAAACTAAACAGTTGCCTAGAAATTGGCATCCACCAGAAGTTGATTTTCTGGTTAACTTACACCCTGCATAGTCACTATCAGAGAAAGCAACTAATTTGCAAGAGTGCCCAGTGGAATACCAAAGTCCTAGAGATTGAGTTCCTTGCAAATATCTAAAGATCCTCTTGACTGCAATCATATGGGAATCCTTAGGAGCAGCCTGAAATCTAGCACAGACACAAGTTGCAAACATAATATCTGGTCTAGAAGCTGTAAGGTACATCAAGGAACCAATCATACATCTGTAAAGAGTTTCATCAACTGCTTTACCTTTTTGATCAGCATCCAGTTGTGTGTTGCTGCACATGGGAGTAGAACAGGATTTACAGTTTTGTAAATCAAACTTGGTTAACAAATCTTTTGTGTATTTTGACTGATGAATGAAAGTTCCATCAGCCATTTGTTTGATTTGCAAACCCAGAAAGAACTGTAATTCTCCCATGGCACTCATTTCAAACTTTTGTTGCATCAATTTAGTAAATGCATCACACAACTGTGGATCAGAGGATGCAAAAATAATGTCATCAACATAAATTTGAACAAGGAGCTTATGCATGCCTGCTTTCTTTATGAACAAAGTTTTATCTATGGAGCCTCTAGTGAAATTATTTTGAAGAAGAAAGTTAGATAATGTTTCATACCAGGCTCTGGGTGCTTGTTTCAACCCATAAAGAGCCTTATCAAGCTTATACACCCAATCAGGATGTTTATGATCTTCAAAACCTGGTGGTTGACACACATAAACCTCTTCTTTTATTTTACCATATAAAAATGCACTTTTGACATCCATTTGAAAAACTTTAAGGTTATGAAAAGCAGCATAAGCTAAAAACAATCTAATTGCCTCCAGTCTGGCTACAGGGGCAAAGGTTTCATCATAATCAATACCTTCTTCTTGTGAAAACCCCTGTACAACCAGTCTGGCCTTGTTCTTGACAATTTGGCCTTTTTCATCAGTTTTATTCCTAAACACCCATTTAGTGCCTATTGCACACTTACCTTGGGGTAGAGAAACCAGTTCCCACACTTGCTGTTTTTGAAATTGAAGAAGCTCAAGCTGCATGGCTTCAACCCATCCATTGTCCCTTAATGCCACATGATAATTCTTTGGCTCTTGCTGACTGATGAAGAGAGCATAGAGACAGAAATTGGACAATTGACTTCTTGTTGAAACACCAGCATTAATGTCACCAATGATCTGGGACATGGGATGATTCTTCAATTCTTGATACTCAATAATATCTGTGCAAGTGTTTGTAGGAGATTCAGCAGCAACAGATGTTGATTCAGACTCTTGAAACCTAGACTGAGATGGCAGTTCAAATGAAGTAGAGGATTCAGAGATTTCATCAGCATTTGTTGTGGATGGAGCTGCTGAAGCTACAGGAACATCAAGTGTAGTAGAAACAGGCAGATGATCACTACAACTTGCATTTGTACCATCAGATGGAGAGGATGGAACTTCAGAAATAATCACAGGTGGAGGCTGATATGGAACATATTGCAGTATGTCCAAATCAAACAACTCAACAGGGTTTTGAGGAATCTTGTCTTTTGGAGATTCATTAAACTTGACATGCAAAGTTTCTTCAACAATCTTTGTTCTGCAATTGAAAACTCTGTATGCCTTGCAAGTAGATGAATACCCAACAAAATACCCTGCATCCACCTTGGATTCAAACTTCTGAAGTGGATTCTTTGTGTTAAGAATATAACAGGACACCCAAATGCTCTAAAGAATGAAATTAGAGGGGCCAAATGATGTAATAACTCATAAGGAGTCTTCATCAACCTCTGATTCACTAATACCCTATTCTGAACATAGCAAGCTGTGTTGACAGCTTCAGCCCAAAAGGTTAGTGGCAAACCTGAGTCAGCCAACATTGTCCTTGCGGCTTCAATAAGGGTCCTGTTCTTTCTCTCCACCACTCCATTTTGCTCAGGAGTTCTTTGAATACTATATTGTCTTTTGATTCCCTTAGACAAATAGAATTCATCAAGAGTGTGATTCCTAAACTCTGTCCCATTATCACTTCTCACACATTTGACTGGAAGTGAATGCTGCTTTTCCACATGCAACACAAAATAAATGATACTTTGAGCAGCCTCATCCTTGGAATGCAAGAAGAAAGTCCATACATATCTGGAATAATCATCCACAATTACCAAACAGTACTTTTTCTTTGCCATACTCATTACTCTCATAGGACCAAACAGTCCATACATATGCAGTAATTGCAAGCAGGCAGTGGACTTGGGTTCTTCTATAGGAGGGAATGAAGCTTTGTGTTGCTTTCCTTTTAAGCAAGCTGAACAGTTATCATCACACTTGAACTCCTTCAATGGCAAACCTCTCACTAAACCATGATGAATGAGCTAATTCATGTTCTTAAGATTCACATGACCAAGCCTTCTATGCCATAGTTCAGATTCTTGAGGAGAGGCTTTGGAGAACAGACATGGATGGCCTTTAAGATCGATTTTCTTTGATAGATCTAAGGCATATACTCTTCCAATCCTGTTGGCCTTCAGGAGAGTATATTCATCCAATATCTTGTCAATCTTGTGTAAAACTTTGGAAGACAGAATCCTACAGTTTTGACTTGTGAAAAGTGCAACATGCCCTTTATCACACATTTGACTGACACTCAAAAGATTGTACTTGAGATTCTCCACATGGTTAACATCATCAAATCTTATCTCCCCATTTGAGACAAATCCTTTCCCAATGATGTAACCCTTGGCATCATTTCCAAAAGAAACAAATCCCTTCTTCCCTTGAGAATAATCATGAAGAAGAGAGCTGCTCCCTGTCATATGCATGGATCCTCCACTGTCTACATACCAGATGCTTCTTTGGCATGCTGAAGAACCCTGCATTTTTCACAAAAATTAGTTAGTCTTTGAGACCCAAACCTTTTTGGTTTTGGGTCTGTTTTTATCAACAGATGTTAAACTAACAGATTGTGCATGATTAACAGCCTTTGAAGATGTAGATGGTGCTGAAAAGGATTCCTTTGATTTTGGCTTAGGTGTCCTTTTCAGTGGTTTAATCACAGAAACATCCAATTGGTTAACTCTCCCCAATAGATGTTGAACCATCATAACAAGTTGTGTCTGATTGGTTGTCAAAGTTTTCAACTCAGTTGACACATCAGTACTTGTTGATGATTTGTTCTTGTGATTCACTACATTCTTCTTTTGAAAAGACACAGACTTAGTCTGAGTTTTTTTATATTCCATAAGGAATATTTGCAGCTGTTGTTTGACAAACCCCTTCCTTCTTTGTGACTTTTTGAAAAAGCTTTGGTTTATCAGATTGAGATGATTGAGGTATAAACTTGGTTTGAAATTCATCTTTCATTTTATGCATTTGCTTTTTAATGACTTTCTCTTTGTTGAATTTTAAACCCTTATTATACCAGCATTCATCAGTAAGATGATTAAACAAACCACATATTTCACATGGCTTTCTTTTCATCTTTTTTTGATCAACTACTGAAGATAATGAAACTACTGAAGATTCGTTCTTCAGTACTTTCTTCCTTTCAGTACTTTTGGGAAGTACTGAAGGAGTTTCAACAACTGAAGATTTGTTCTTCAGAAGTTTTCTATCAGTACTTTTGAGATTCCTGATAGATTTTTCAGCAGTTGTCAAGGAATGCTTGTTTTCCTCTTATTTGAAATGCTCTTCAGGTGTTGTGTTTTGCGCTTCAGTACTTTGAGTACCTTGTGGAACAACACCTGAATTACTTAGTCTCTTCTTGATCAAGTGTTTCGAAGCAGTGGGACCATCAGTAATTTGATTAGCTGAGGTACTCACACTATCTTCATCCTCAGATTTTGAATTATCATTTGAGGATGAGACACCTGATGATGTGGTTTGGGAATGACAATCATCCTCAGATTTTACTTCTAATTTGAGAGTAAAATTTGTGGGAGGTATGGTATGATTATACCCAATCCCAAACTTCACATTAGAAGCAGTTTGCTTACTGAGAAGCATTTCAAATCCCTTGCATGATGTTACCCAGCGTTCACAATCAACTTGGGTAGCTGCAAGTGTTTCTTTGAGATTCTTGTGATTTTCCAGAATGACCTCTACTTTTGCTTTTTCATCAGTGATTTGACACTTAAGTTTATAAATCTCCTCATCCTTCTCTTTTAAAACAGACTCAAACTCAGCCTTTCTTTTGGAAATTGCTTTTTCTAGGTCAAGGTTTTGATTAATTAAAGCTACATTTGCTTCCCTAATTGAAACAAAAGCAGCTATGCATGACTCAGAACATAACTTGGCCTTAGCCTCAGAAGATACCTGTGGTACCTGTGATGATGAAGAATTTTCATCAGTAGATTCCAGGGCCATTAGAGCAAGATTTCCAAAAGGGTTTTCACCACCATGTTGACCAGCACCAGCAAATTGTTCAGAATAACCAGAGACATCATCTGGTAAGCTGCTCCAGTCAACAACCTCAGGGGTGAAAAAGCTCTGATGAGATTGAGATTGAGATTGTTGATTTGTTTGAGATGGTTGAGGATCAGGTAGAGCATGTGGTTGTGGAGCCATGGGTACAGGAACTTGACCAGACTGAGGCATGTAAAAACATGGATAAGGATATGGCATTGGATTTTGAGGAACAAAGTATGCAGGAGATGATTGATGTTGTGAATGATGATCAGAACTGGTAGAATGTTGCCCTTTGGATTGTGAGCTATTGCTTGGAAAAGTCACAAAGGGTGCAGATGAGTTAGATCTAAATGATCTACACTCTCTAGCAAAATGTCCAAGTCTGTGGCACTTGTGACATCTCAACTTGCTCTTGTCAAAACCAACCTTGGTTTTGCTAGAGAGACCAGGGAATTTTCTACCTGTTCTTTTGTAAAACTTTTGAGATCTGATATTGATCAATGCCATTTGGCTCAAAATATCCATCTCTTCCAGATCATCATCAGCAATTCCTTTCAAATCATCCATCAGAAAACACAAGTTATCAACACTAAAACCTGAGTTACCCTCAACTCCAACAAAAGCATGATTTCCACTATTTGAAGAGAAATCAATATGCTCATCATATGTACTTTCAGATGAAGCATATTCAGACTCATGACCAACCAGAGCAGTGTTTCCTTGTACAAAGTCATCAGTGAGCTTTCCAGATGAAGATAGTTTCCTTTTCTGTTCTATTTCTCTCTCAAATGTTAAGAGTTTCCCATGAAGTTGGGTGAGAGATAGAGTATCCAGATTTGCACTAGAGCGTAGGACAATGGTGTAAGTGTCCCATCTCTCAGGCAGGGATCTGAGGAATCTGTTATTCATCTGGCTGTTTGTATATTCATGTTGAACCATTTTTAGCTCAGATATCAAACATGAAAATCGCTCAAACTGTTGAGTCAATGTCTCACCCTTCCTATGAGAGAATGTCTCATATTGTTGGGCAAGGATTTCTCTGTTGTTTGCTAAGACCTCATCAGTTCCTTCAAATTGTTCCTTCAGAGCAACCCAGAGATCATAAGCAGTTTCATGATGCATAAGCCCAGAGTAGATTTCATTAGGCAGTGCCATGGCCAGAATTCCATGGGCTTTAGCATCAATCTCAATCAGCTTTAAATCCTCATCAGAATATTGTTCCTTCTTCTATGGAACCATCTCATTGGTTTCAGGATTACTCACCATAGGCTTGTATGGTCCATGAACCACTGACTTCCAACAACCTGAACTGTTAACAGACAGGTGATGGAGCATTCGGCATTGCCATATGTTATACTCACTCCTAACAAGCATCGGAGGCTTAGTTGAGGAGCCAGTATTGTGAGGATCATTGATTGAAGTAGTCATTTTCACCAATTCAATCAAATTCAATGAGATTAAAATCAGTCTAGTTTAAAAACTCAACAACATAATTTGAATCTCAATTAATTAACCTGAAGCAACAGAAAATCAAACTCTATAATCAATTCTTGTAAAAAATGCTAATTCGATCAAACTTAGCTATCAAAAGAGCAGTTTCAATGATCAATTGTTAGATCGATCAATGATTAACCAGCTCTGATACCATTTGATAGGATCGGATCAATTAGATTTGAACTTTGTAGCGGAATATAATAAAAATAAGATTGAATTCAAGCAAGAAAAGTATGAATATGTAAACACACAATGACGATTATAGAGAGAGAATATTTCTTTTAACGGAATGTTTTCATTCACGCGTAATGCTTCGGTACCAAAACAACTAGGTCAACATTCCTTTTATAGAGGAATGTGACGTCTGCTGATGTCACTTGATAGTGACATCTAACAGAATTATACAAACAACTGAAACAATGCAAACTACTGAAATATTCTCAACAACTGATCATATCTCAGAGAATGCTAAGTACAAGAACATAAAACTACTGACCTAATACTACTGAAACAATAAACTACTGAAAGATAAAATTACAAATACTGAAAAGGAAAAACCATCACAACTACTGAAGTTAATAACTTCAGCTGTTGTGACAACTACTGATCACTCTGGTCTTCAGTCTTTGTCTTCAGTACTTCACTTTCAGACTTTGTCTTCAGTTCTTTACTTTCAGACTTTGTCTTCAGACCTTGTAATCAGCTGATGTCTTCAGCTGTTGTGATCTTCTTCAGCATTTGTAATGTTTGTGGGACTTAGAGGTTTTTCTGATCAGGCTCATTGGTTCTTTTGGTCCAACATTGATGTTGTCTTCAATGAAGTGATTATCAACATCAAGAAATTCCTGATGACTTTCACCACCACCATTTTCTCCAACATTTGAGCTTCTTCATATGAGTTTTGTGCCTCTAAGCTGGAAATTGAAGGCACCCCTGAAGTATCAGCAGGATTTGTCATTGATGTGCTGGTAGAAACTTCATTTGCAGGATTGGTTACCACTGGAGCTGAAGATGTGTAGCTTGAAGGTCTTCTTAGTTCAAATCTTGTGTCAGGATCACCTATAGGTAGTATATCTGTGGACCCTGAAACATTCTCACAAGATTTGTTAAAATAGTTGGTAACTAAATAAAGATCAAATAGCCAATCCGGACCGGAACCTTTCACACTGGGAGTGTGCTCATTGAAGGTCACATTGGCTGACTCCTCAACTACTCTAGTTCTGAGATTGTATACTCTCTAAGCTTTAGCTTGAGAAGAGTATCCAATAAAATGTCCATCATCTGATTTCTCAGCAAACTTGGCAATTTGATCTTTGGTATTCAAGATGGTGCAAGGACATCCAAATGACCTGAGAAAATTAATGAAAGATTTTCTCTTGTGCCAAAGTTCATAAGGAGTCTTACCATGTGTCTTAACCACTAAAACTCTATTTTGCACATAGCAAGCAGTGTTCACTGCCTCTGCCCAGAAGGTTATAGGCAGTTTAGAGTCAGATAACATAGTTCTTGCAGCTTCAATTAGTGTCCTGTTTCTCCTCTCAGCAACACCATTTTGTTGAGGAGTCCTGGAAGCACTATATTGTCTTGTAATACCTTTTTCATCAGAATATGTATCAAGGATTTGATTCTTGAATTCAGTTCCTTGATCACATCTTATGGTTTTGACCTTGTGATCATATTGATTCTCAATCTTTAAGATGAAATTCTTCAGAATCTCAGGGGTCTCATCCTTAGTTCTAAGAAAGAAGACCCAAGTGAATCTTGTAAAGTCATATGTGATCACCAAACAATAAGAGATCATTCCTAGACTCATTACACTGGTGGGACCAAAGAGATCCATATGTAATAAGTGTAGGGGATTAATGATGGAATTTCTTTCCTTTGGCTTGTGAGATACCTTGTGTTGCTTCCCCTTCAGGCATACAACACAGTGGTCATCACTTGTAAACTCTTTCTTTGGTATTCCAGTTACCAAATCATTCTTAATAAGTTTATTCATGTTTTTAAAGTTTACATGGCACATTATTTTATACCAGAGGAAAGACTCATCATTATTTGCTTTAAACAGAAAGCATGAAACTTCTCCTGAGGGAGATGTTTCTTGCAAATCCATTTGGTACATGTTCCTTTTCCTGGGGGCTCTGAGTAGGATGTGCTCATGAGAAATGACCAACCCGAGCCTGAGAACAAAGCAGTCATGCTCAGTGAAGAGCATGTTATGACTCTGATCACAAGATTAGGATACACTCAGAAGATTGTACCCAAGCTCCTTGACAAAGTTTACATTCTCAATGCTGAGCTTACCATTTGTGACCTTGCCCCTTCCTGTAATGTAACCTCCTACATATCCTCCAAAAGCAACTGGTCCTCCATCAATTCTTTCAAACTTTTGGAGTAGTGACCTATTGCCTGTCATGTGCCTGGAACAACCAATGTCATTGATCCATATATTTCTGTTTGTCTTGAGCTGTTCCTGCACAAAAGAGATGGTTCATTACATTCGGAAACCCAAGCATCATGGGTCTTGGGCTCATCAAAAGAAGTTGAAGACAATGCAACAGTAATTGATCCTATAGTCATGCTAGAAGGATCATTTGCTGATGTTGATGAAGAACTTTTAGCCACTTGGTCTTTCTTTGACTTCCACACCACCTTTGGAAGCTTAGACCTGACCTTCAATACTTTGGAAGCTTGATGACTTCGGAAGTTTTGATGACTGGACCTTCGGAAGATCTTGCTTTCACTGCAGCAGGCTTCAGTGCTTCGGAAGTATTCCTTTCTTCCGAGACCAAAATTTCTTCCGAAGGCAAGTTTCCACTTGTCTTCTTCTTCATTTTGGAGCTTTCAAAGGAAACAGACTTTCCTTCTGAAGCTTGCTTCTTCTTCTCTAAACTCTTAGAAGTTTCCTTTTTGGTCATGTGGAGAGTACTCTTTGGATTGTAAACACAATCCTTAGCAAGATGAGAAGTACTCCCACACATAACACAGTCCATTTTCTTCCTTCTAGGAGTTTTCCTTTGTGAACAAAGCTGAACTTGATCACTTTCCTTCTCTATCTTCATCTTTGCAGATGTTGTGGCAATTCTTGTGGGGATAGAACTACCTTTGGAGCTGGATGGTTCAGGTTGTAAAGTAGTTGTGACAACCGGTAATTTCAGGTCAATACCCGACCTTGGCTTGGTTATAATTACACCTATAATACTTGATTTTTAATTGAATTCCAATTATTGAAGTCGTTTTATGTATTGCAAAATTTCATGCATTACATTTCATGTATCGGTGATTCGGCGTAATTACCATTTTTTTACACGCGATACGACCGGCACACGTACGAACGTTGGTGATAATTAATATATGTGTCCTAATAAATATTTTAAGGTGTTTCAAAGTATTTTAGATTCCATTGTTTCAAAGTATTTTAGATTCCAAATTAAATACATTGGAAAAACTCAAATTTATAAATAAACCTAATCGTGCAAAGTGATATTTTACCCAGAACGAATCCTTTTAACGCAACTACTAAATACATGATGTATCATTAACATACCTTAAATATTAAATGATATGATATTATACAAGTACTTATACAATTTTAATGTATTTTAAAATGTAAAGAGTAAAAATACTAAAAAATATATAAATTACTATAATACAACAAATATCACCCAAATACCCAATACTACATAAAATTTAAAAACCAACCCCTTTTCCCCCTTCTTGGTCGTCCACCTCTCTACCCCCTCCCCTCCTCTTCTTTTTTCTCTTCCTCCAAAAATTCATGTCAACTATTGTTGACTTTGCCAAGTCCAAGAACTTCCCCTTTTATGATTGTCTTTTTTGGAGTGATTAAAACAACTTGTACTCAATACCATTTTTGGCTACCACCATTTCAAAAGCTTTAACTTGAAAGCATGATGTTAGTTCTATAAGAACACATTACACTCCACATAACAACACACCACCACCACTCAACATCTCTTCTTCTCCTCTCCCTCTCTAAAAATTCGGCCAAGACACCACCTCCACCACCTCATATCATTTTCAACTTGTATTCTATAAATATTTGATGAATCAAGTGTCATTGTTGAAGACCAAGTGACTCTTGAAGCTTCCAAGCATCCTATAACATCTTCTCTACTTTTCCTTGGTTGGTTCTTAGTTCAAAGGATCAAGTCTTCTTTTTTCTTGCATTTCAAGACTACCATCTCTTTCTCCTTGCTTGTTTAAGGTTAGCACCTTGTTTCTTATCTTCTATACATCACCATGATGTGTTAATGTTCACTAACTCATCCAAAAGTGCTCTAACAAAGTTTAAAAAGTAACAAAACATGTAAGAAAAATTTCTGGTAGATTCATGTTCTGTGTTTTCGACACCATAACTCGACCTAAACATGGTCAAATGAACAGTTTCTTGAGCCTAACATTAATTTTAGGATGTCTAGTTTTTAACTCATCCAACCTTGAAATTTTTAGATGAGTATAACCTATCCAAAACGTACAAATATGATTAAAGTGTTGAACCTGAATTTTTGGCAAAATAGATAGGGCAGAAAGATTGAGGTATAAGTTATGCTTACAGTAATCAAATGGAGATTTTCCTTCTATGGTAACTTACCATAAGGTGTTAGGTTTAAAAGTACTATAGGCTCTATTTGTGAATGTAGGGTTTGACCCCTCAAAAAGGTGAAATCCATGGACATGTACAGAAAAATGCTGCACTGACATCTGTTGCTTTATGACCCATTTCGAGGCATTTAAACTTAGTTACATACTACAAGATATACTTTTTTGGAAACCTAAGACATAGATCTAGATGTGATAAAAATATCATATTTTATAAAAATTCTTTGTATCATAAAAAGAGGATGTCAACCAGACCTAAAAATCCTCTTGTTTTTGTCCAATGTTACACATTTATATAAAGTACACTTTTGGAGGTATTTGATGAAAAGAAACTCATACACATGAAAAGTATAATGCTGTTATACTAATACATTATGTGTTTTTATGAAGATAGCTATGAAGACAAGAATCTAAATAAAACATTAACGGCTCAACGTGTCTAACTAGTCAAGTGACATTTTCAAAACTAACTTTGTGGATGAGTTATGCATGACCATCTAGGGTTAGTAATCATGATCTCATGAATATATTGTGATTTTGTTTAGGAGATTCCTAAACCAATCATACGTACAGATTATTGCTAGAATTCACGCGTGCATTACAGGTGAGTTTCACGGCCGCATTTTACTTATTTTCCTTTTGGGGGAGATTACATGCAAATTACTATTTTCCTGGACACATTTACTTGTTAATGATTTCACATGTTATATAAGTTGTTTACTTACCGTATAAAGTCCCCAGATATCAAACCGTTAGTTTATTTCCCAAAGCGAGGTAATCATGGATAGTACTATTGGGTTTGACTACCCCCACCCGGATTAATTACCCTAATCTTGACTGGAGGTCTAAACGGGTGCATTATTAGCCTGTTCACACTCATGCTTACGGTAGGCATGGGTAGGGGCAATGTGTTACAGTTACAGTCTAGCTTCGGTTGCGGTGCTTATATAATATTGTAGTATTGTATGATCGACAATCAAATTATGGAAAGACTTGTGGTCCATTACACTGTTTACTATTACTTTAAAACCTGTGAACTCACCAACTTTATGTTGACATATTCTCATGCATGTTTTCTCAGGTACTTGACCCTTGCATCAAGTTAAGCTAGCTTGGCCCACGTCGCATTTAGGACCATTCATGCTGTTTGGGACATTTATTGTTCTATTTGTCATGTTTTGAAAACAATTACTTTAGCTCTACTACTTCCGCAATTCAACTCTGAAAACAATTATGTATTTTTAAACCTATTTGCAACGTATGTTTACTAAACCATGTAGTGGTCGATCAATGACTATGGTTTCCATGATGTTCACGCCCCGCGGGAAACCGCCGTGGTTGGGGGTGTGACAGTAGTGGTGCACAACTGATCAGCCTTCTTCTTGATGATGGGATGATTTGGACATGAACCAGAACTCTTGTTGATGGAGTTCAAGTTAGTGTCTTCAGCCTTCACCACTTCAAATCCTGCAGATATGAAGACTTGTTTCTGTGCAGAATTGAAGGTGGCCTTGATCTCTTGAGCCTTTTTGGACTTTCTTTTGGTCTTCCTGATCAAGTTCTTTCTCCTTGACTTGGTCATCCCATCAACTTTGCTTTCCTCAGAGGGATGGTGACCCTTCTTAGAATGCTCCTCTTCACTCTTCTCAGAGCCATTCTCCACCATCTCCTCTTCATCCTCTTCAGTCATAGGATCTATGAGAGGAAGCTCATTTTCACAAGTTTCACACCTAGGAGATCTTACTGATAAGATTGTGTGTGGAGGAGCTATCTCACAAGATCCCAGTCCCTGCTTATTTTGATAACAAACTTTTGCATACAAGGATGAGTATATTATGTTCTTGAAGGTCTCTTCTTCAAGAACACATTTTTCTGCCTTGGCTTTACTGATCACAAGCTCAACCTAGCATTCAGTTAGCTTAGTAATAAGATCTTTGATCTAAGTCTTGTAGTTTGTGTGCTCATGTTTAAGAGTTGAAATGATTTTCTCTAAGTCCTCTATCTTTAGTTTATAATCATTTTCAGCTCTTTTTTAATCAGCTTTTAAGATATTTAAGGACTCAAGATCAGATCTCATTTCTAAGTTATAGGACATGTATCTATTGATTTTAGAAATGCATTCAGAAGTACAAAGATGTTCCAATACCTTGGCTTCATCATGGTCTACCATGAGTGATTGGTTTGGAGATGCATCTTCTACCTGAAAGCTCCAGTCAAAGCCTCCTTCTTCAACAGCAACTGCAGCTTGCTGTTATGGCTTCTCATTCTGGGCGGCTTTCTCAGTGTAGTTTGGTCTGGTTTGTGCTTGGCCACCATTTGTCCTTGGTGCCTTACACTCCCTTGAAAAGTGTCCCATCTGGTTAAAGTTGTAACACTTTACTTTGCTTTTATCCGGCCCAAACTTTCCTCTGGTTGCATTGCTTGGAAACTTGCTCACTGTTCTCTTGTAGAACTTTTTGGCTCTGTGAGTGAGAAGAGTCATCTGCTGGACTATCTCCATGTACTCCAGATCATCTGGAAGGATACAGTCCAAATCTTCAAGGGTGAAGAGAAAGTTGCCTGAGGTTTCATCAGCAGAGACAAAAGTATGAGAAGAACTTGTCTCTTGGAAAGGACTTCCTTGAGTGTAGCTTTCCCTTGGAGTCTCTGAGAAGGTGATGAAAGGGCCCTTTTGTGAGTTTTCAGTGTAGCATATAAGATGATGTTATGGTTCAATGCTTTCCCTTTCAACCACATGGAGGGTTGAACTCAGTTGATTGCTGGAGTTACCAGATGAGTTTTGCATGTTCATCTCCATCTGGTAGCCACTAAGAATACCATACAACTTTATAAAAGTAAGAGTCTTAAGGTTCTCAGTCCTCTTGATAACAACACACTAATGTGTCCATTGTCTAGGAAGAGAGGACATGAACTTCCTTACAATGTCCATGTTCTCAAGAGTTACTCCAACATCCATTAGAGTATCCACAATCTCAACATACCTGAAGTATTGTTGAGTCATGGTTTCACCTACCTTAAAGGTGAAGTTTTCAAACTGCTACTTTAGGAGATCCTTCTTATTCTCCTTTGCTTCAGTAGACCCGTCATACATCAGCTTCAGTGCTTCCCATAGTTGTTTGGCAGTTTTGCACTTCTTGAAGCCTCTGTAGATGGAGTTTGGAAGAGCAGTTTGAAGGGCTGTCATGGCTTTTTGATCAATCTCTATTCTCTTCCTGTCTTCTTCAGAGTAATCAGCCACAGCCTTTGCAATCATACCACCACCAGTAGCAGAAGTGATGCTTGGTATGTAAGGTCCTTCAACAACAGAGTGACACATCCTGGAGTCTTAAGACTTGATGAAGCCTTCCATTCTTTGACACCAAGTATCAAAGTCTTCAGGAGTGATCAGTGGAGACTTTGTCATAGTTCCAGTTTCCATATCATATTTGGTAATAGCTGCCATTTGAGTTGTTAAGTATTTTGTGTGTGAGGGATCTTAAGATGGTGAGATCTTATATCAAGAGCCCGAAATGCTCTAATACCAAATGCAGGACCGTTGAAGGGTATGCACTTACAACACGACAACATAATGAGGAGAGTTACTTAGAACACTTAACAAATCAAATAGGGAACTGGTTAACTTTAGTGAAAGATGCTAAGAACACAAGTAAGAATGAGACAGAACAAGATAGCAAAACAACACAAGTAATTGGTTTTCAAGAATGTTGTATATTGATTCTCAAGTTCTATTACAAATGTTACAAAGCATACTCTAAAAGTTACAAGTACTTGAGATACATATACTACTTCCTACAGCCGGTCATACTTTGAAGGCCAGCTGGATACATAAGACTAGACAACACACAAAATCAAATGTAGAGTCAAAGATTGCCTTTTGACTAGTGACTATGACATGCCATAGCTCACATCCTAATATATTACAAAAAGGATAAAAGTACATAAAGTTGAAAGCACAGACTCAAGACCTCAATGTACAGTTACCAAAAGCATGGACCTTTTCACCAACTCATGTAAGTTGGTGACTTTACAGAGTTGCAGCGGAAAGGTGGTCCAGCTTTATGATAAAGTACATCAGATAAATGCATGTCTCTAAAAGTCTTTGGAAGAAATCTTTCTTCACTCTTTGGCTTTGGAAGACTTTGTCTTTGAAGCTTCGGAAGGCTTCACCTTTGGCTTCGGTAGATGTTGGTCTTGGCTTCGGAAGATTTTACACTTAAAATATTTCTAGTGCATGGTGTAAAACTTTCGAAGCATTTCTACTTATGTTCTTCAGTGCATGCATGCAGAGACTTTGGATGTTTTGGCTGCATCAGACTTATAGGAATCGTTACAGTACACATGGGTCACAAATATATCACACACATGATTTTATAAGCAAAAGTAGAACAAGACGTTTCAAGTACTCATTCTTGTGTTTATAAAAGTACGTCTAATACATGTTTTCATAAAATGACCATCCAAGGGTAAATATATAGATATGTTCATAGCATTTAAAAGTCAATACTTGTCATTTGATTCTTTCAAACCACTTAATTATACATAATAACAAAAACTTAATTGAATGAGAATGTCAAAACCTATCATCTCACTTTTGTAGCATTTATATGCACACTCATGTGTGTTCTTCTATATATAAATATGAGATTAGAGAACTTAAAGTTCTATAGAATCTTAATGTATAGACATTTATAATTACTCTGAAGTACGTTTATATGCTAACTAAGACAATTCTTATCCACTAGTGGGAATGCCCACCCATCTGCAACACTTGAAAATTAAAAGGAAAAACAGACTTTGTTGACGTAAATATTTATGTTAACATATATAGAATAGTTTCATATTTAGTAAAATATATTTTTTATATTTATATCACTTAGTGTTTCTTAGGTAGTTAATATTATAAAGCTATTATGGGCAACAATTCAACATAAAAATATATCAAATCTGAAGGTTCATAATCTGTACGGTAAGACTCACCCTTGTTATGAGAAATCATTATTAGTGATTATCAAAGTATTAGTTTTCAAGATAAAATAAGTTTATCTACAGTAATAAACTATCCAAGATGACAATCATGTACTCTATACTTTAAAAGTAATATAATAATGCCTAGAATTAGCAAATAAAAAGAAATCATAGCCCCATATGTTTCATAGTAGTTAAATAGAAGTGGCAATAGATGGGACAATCGGGTTGGGTATTCGCTCTAATATGGGTTAAATATACAAACAATGCGCTAAGGGAGACGGTATGCTTCTTTTATATATATATATATATATATATATATATATATATATATATATATATATATATATATATATATATATATATATATATATATATATATATATACGAGAGGGAAGATTAAGATGGTTTGGGCACGTAAAGCGGAGGCCGTTCGTAGCACCTGTTAGAGCAGTAGAGAACATCAACGTAGAGGGTAGGAGGAGTAGAGGTAGACCTAGGTTGACTTGGGACGAGGTAATTAGGCGAGATATGGTAGACTTGCACCTCTCTGAGCACATGATCGAGGATAGGAGTGCGTGGAGGCGTAGAATTAAAATTAAGGACTTTTAGCGGGATCTGTGGGTAGGAAGGGTAGTCGTAGACTTAGTTGCGGGACCCCTGTTTTCTTTAATCTGCCCTTTCGCGCGTTTCTTGAAGAGTATCTGTTGTACTCAATTTCTCAGCTTTTATGTGATCATTACCTGTGTGTTGTATGCTGTATACCAGAATTTGTTACGGTTATTGTTTTCCTTACTGAGTCGGGGGTCTCTTCGGAAGCGGTCTCTCTATTTTCCATGATAGAGGAAAGACTCGCCACCAACCACCCCTCCCAGACCCTGCTCTTGAGTGGGATTTACTGGGTATGTTTGTTTGTTTGTTTATATATACACACATCAAATAATAATCATTGGATCATCTCCATCTCTAAAGAAAATTTAGAGGTGACAAATTTGACGTGTTGATAGAGTTTTTTAATGGATCAAAATGGGCTCGGGTCAGAAAGTGTTACATAAAGATTGGAATTTACAAAGATATTGGTGTTTGGGATTTACAAATATAATTTTATAAAATGTATAGGTCACAAAAAAATATTTCTTCATATTTGGATCCTTTTTTTAATGTTTTTACATTTAAACAAGATATCATTCTGTTAGATGGGGTTAGGAATGAACAAGAATTTTCTAGTAATCGGCAGTTAACAAATACAAAATCTAAGTTAACTGTCTACTAACAAACACAAACACTTTGAGTAAGTAAAAACATAAGAAGTTATTTCAAAGTATCACTTAATACCTTTTATGATTACAAAGAGTAATAACATCACATAACAAGTGGGCAAACAAGCTAACATCAAGACCATACAATTATAAGGTATTTATACTATGAAAGATAACACTAAAATGAATCTTGATTATCTATTCTAGGTTTAGTATGAATGGCATGTTTGCAGGACCGGTGAAGGGTATGCACTTATAACACAGCAACACAATAAGGAGAGTTGCTTAGAACACTTAACAGATCAAATAGGGAACTGGTTAACTTGTTAATGAAAGATGCTAAGAACACAAGTAAATGTGAGACAGAACAAGATTGCAAACAACATAAGTATTTGGTTTTCAAGAATATTGTATATTGCTTCTCAAGTTCTATTACAAGTTACAAAGCATCGATAGAAAGTTACAAGTACTTGGATACTTTATACTACATCCTACAGCCGGCCATACTTTGAAGGCCAACTGGATACAATTGACTAGACAACTACAAAATCAAATGTAGAGTCAAAAGGCAGATCTGCCTTTTGACTTGTGACTAAAACATACCATAGCTCACATCCTAATATACAAAAAGGATAAAAGTACATAAAGTAGAAAGAATGGACTCAAGACTTTAATGTACAGTTACCAAAATCATGGATCTTTCACCAACTCATGTAAGTTGGTGACTTTACAGAGTAGCAGCGGAAAGGTGGTCCAACTTTATGGTAATATGCATCAGATAAAGGCATATCTCTAAAAGTCTTCGGAAGAAATCTGTCTTCAGTCTTTGGCTTCGGAAGACTTTGTCTTTGAAGCTTCGTAAGACTTCACTTTTGGCTTCGGAAGATGTTGGTCTTGGCCTTGGAAGATTTTACACTTAGAATATTTCTAGTGCATGGTGTAAAACTTCCGAAGCATTTCTACTTCTGTTCTTTAGTGCATGCTTGCAGAGAGACTTTGGATGTTTTGATTGCATCAGACTTATAGGAATCCTTACAATGTTTCAACTATTTGATCTACACATTATAGCATACCAAGAATATGCATTACTACTAGTTACAAAGTATGTATAACTAAAGATAAGAAATCGCTACATAAGAAGATTAACAATTGCAGAAGTATGTTGCCACCACTACTATTCAATACTAATAGTCTTGTCTAATTCAACAGTAAATTACCATATCATCAGACTATACAAATACTGATTCATAGTAGTTCAGCACATAGGAGATTTAGCATTTGTGAATTAGTACTAAACTTAGAATTTTCGATAGCTTCATTCTTCTTATATTTAGCACATTATAAATTCTATGGATAATAATTTATATAAATTTAAATAATAATTTATATAAATAATAATAATATAATAATTTATAAAATTGTTGTTGTCACTATTTATGAAATTTAAAGTCTACACTATTAAAAAATTTATCAAACTTATTAATAAATATATACTTAGGCTACATGTACATCATGCTTAGATAGCAATTTTGGTATTATAGAATTTTTCACAAAGAAACTAAATGTCTAAGCGTCTTAAATTGTGTCTAAAATGCCAATTTTATTATCATCTCATCCTTATATAAGTATTATAGATACATATATATACATACATCAACAAGTAATTTTTAGAATATTTTCAAGAACTTATACACAAGCATGATTTCTATGACATTACATGAAGATAAATTAGGGGTCTTCATGGTTCGGTTCAGCCGGTTTGGCCAAGAATTTAGGGAAAAATATGGTTTGAAAATTTGTATAAACTCATACCAAATAGGCCGATGGTTTTGGGGTTTGGTTTTGAAGGTGTGATGGTTCAGTTTTTACGGTTTGACGGTTTACCATTATTCGTGAGTTAATAACTTGGATCTTCATTGTTGCATTATCATATCTGTATAAAGGTTGGGCTATATAAACAAATATGTAATAGCTTCATAGCACAAGTAATCACTTCATAGTCCACACTAAACTTGGTTGCTAACTTCACGCTTTAAAGTAAATCTCATTATAAAAAATGAATTAATGTTACCAATGATCTGGTTGTCGAGACTCGATCAAAAACAAGTTAACAAATCAATCTTAGCTACCTTTATTGTGTAAGGATAAGTAAGGTCGTCTCCAAAGAGAATTGGTGGAAAGTGTTTAATGATTGCAACTCAATTAACGTAAAGACAAAAAATTTGAACTAAATATTAAAACTTTGAATGAACGAATGAACACACGTGCGTAAAACAAAGAATTTCAAAAATAATTTTATTAAAGAATAAGAACAATCACTTTCGGGTTTCAAGTTCTACAAGATCAGTGGGTTATCAAGTATACTTTAGGGTTGCATAACACGACTCAAGATCTTAACTTTTGATTGAAGTGATAACCAAGGAACAATCTTTTAAGAATCATTCATTCACAAAGTTACCAAGTCATCTATAGCAAGTTCTCTACTTGTCTTAATAAGCTAACGATGCAAGGAAACCGAAAACTGATGATAAAGCAAATAACTTTGTTTATAAACAAATTCTTTAACTCACTCAAAACCTTCAATTATATTTAATAACAAAGTGTTTAACATAAAACCTAAACACAACTAACCATCTCACTTGGTAAGAACTATTCACCCGAAAGCAACCTAGAACGATTTAGCCACTCATCATCTTCATTACTTCTTCAATCTTGATTTGATGATGATCAATGATGATTTGGAAGCTTGCAAGCACAAAAAGACTGCTGCAAATCACCTATTTTCGGCTTGGAAAGTTATTATTTGAATTGGGGTTGGATGTGTTTAAATAAACTTAAAGTTCCATAAATCCTGATGTTGGTTAGTGATACGCCTACCCCCAACGTATCATACGCCGCCTTTAGTCTTCCTACGCCCAATTTCTGTAATTTTTTCAAATACACCCACTGATACGCCACCCACCCGACGCATCATACGCCCATACCCGACGTATCATATGCCGGTCTACCTAAATTTGTGCCCTTTTTGTAACTTTTGATATTTACCACTTTAGTACTTGTAGTTGCGTGTTTTGCTTCTTTTACTTCCAATTAAGCTTGTTTAGGCCTCAAACACCTATAAACAAAACACAACCAAAGTAATCTCATTTCACAATAACAACGATGTAAAATCACATAATTAGATCAATTAAATATCAAATTATTATCACGCCATCACATCCACACACTTACCTTTTGTTTATCCTCAAACAAACATAACCTTAATTAATCAACATGCCAGATTATCATGACGTTGTGTAGATTAAGGTCCCAAGGCATACTTAGTTTTCAACTTTCATCATATAATATTCACAACCTAACATGTAATATCATTCATGTTTTAAACTTAGAATCACCTTAGTTGGCATAACTTCACCTTTTGCTTCAAACATTCATGCATTCACATTCCTCACAATGAACACTCCTCTTGGTTTGTTTTATGGACTAGTGATTATATACTAGTATATCTGAAACTCTCAAACCAAGAATGTACATTTTACTCATAAGCTCATAAATTAATCATATCAGCATCAATCAATACAATATAACATAAAATCAAGAGGTCTTTCACGGGTTTTAATGTTAGGCTAAGGGTTAAGGTGGGATAGAAAGGGATTTTAGAGTGGCTAACAGCAAATGAAATCCAATTTAAACATGCTAGACGTTTATTTATCAATCTCGATCTTCTAATTGCAATAATATCACCGAATTCTCACACTATTTTTTTGCTTCATATTTTGGTCATTTTGACATAATATTTAGCTTTTTCTTCTTTTTTTCACATATTCATAACCAATTATACTATTATTGAACTACTACTTAAACGATACTTCTAAACATGTCATGGATTTGACTTCATCACCCGATGTGTCATAAAAAGGCTAAGGAATTGTAGGCTTATTGTGTTGGGTTATTCAAACGACAAGTTAGGGCTCAACATGGTGTCTTAAGGAAAATTATCAAGGTATGGAATTCAAAGGGAAAAGTTCATGCAAATGGTTCATTCCTAATGACTCTATTACATCTATACACATATTGGTTCATGATCTTGATACACATCAATTACACGAGTTCTAACTTAAATGCACATTATGGTTTCCCTCCTTGTGCAAAAATATAAAGCAAACCAACATATGCTATGAATTGCTCAATTAGGCTCAAACTCTCACGAAAACAGTGGAAAAAGGTTAAAAATGTGAATCACGTATGTTATCTACAACCGGTTTGTTATGTCTCCTAAGAATTCTATCTAATTTTATAAAAGCTCATGATGGGAATGCATTACCATAATTTCAAAACAACCATGACAAGAGATCTATACATACACAAATAAGTGATAATTAGTCATGTATGAAAAAAATTCGATCTCATGCACCATTAAGCTTATTTGAAGATTTATTTTTCAAAAAGGTTCATTTTTTTAATTCTTCCCTTATCCCTACACATGAGATACATTGTCCCTAATGTATGGTGGTTACAATTAGCATTTTTATATCATAGGAAAGTAGATTCTTGATTTCATCCTTATTATTGCTAAACAAGACTATTCATTTACGAATGAAGACTACTATGCCATATCCTAACATATTATCAATCAATTTCAACGATAGCATGAAAGAAATATTGTTCAAAACCAAAGTACTGGAAATACCACATGGACTTGATTTTAATCATTATCGAAAGCCTTCATCAACCTACTTGTGCCTCCCCATACTTGAGTGCTTGCGTCTCATGATTAACTATCAAAACAAAACAAAAACACACAAACTAATAGAATAATTAAAATTCACTTTCGTAGGAATCATGGTTGCATTTAGCTTATGCAACTCGGTAGACCCGAGTGGACGAGTTGTAGTCAAGTGAGGGTTTTTAGTGAACACACCCAAAAAGTTCTCGGGTTGCCTCCCGTAAGCGTTATGTTTTAGTTCTTCATCCAGACCTTACCTGAGACCACTTTAGGTGGTAGTATTGAGTGCTTTTCTCCAAATTTCTTTTTAGAGAACTACTTCTCCGGGCTTAATAGATTTTCCTGTGTACTCGAGTGTTGGCCCCACATTATTTCATTAATCCTTAAATTCTCATGATCTTATGGTTTACCCATCTTAACCTTCCGTCTTGGATTTTCTTTCCTTAATGGCTCCACCTTCACATTTTCATCATTTCCATATTTTCAAGCTCAAACCTTTAATGATCAAAAACACTTTTCTTGGTAATGTCCTCGCTTACAGGTGAAATGTAAGGAGGAGCACACCCGTTGGTAGCATCTTTTACAAAATAATCATCATTAACTACATATGTAATTGACCTTGAAAACACATTAAAGTACAATTTATGATTTTCGAATGTCATGTCAATTTTTCAATCTCGGCAATTGATTTGATTTTTGGCTGTTGCCAAGAATGGTCGACCTAAAATTACCTTTGGTTGCTTATTCATCCTTACTAGTGCATAATAAAGCACCATAAAGTCCACCAGGTAGTAATACCCTCCTAGCTTGATTATCACATCCTTAACTATCCTTCGGGGTTATTTCCATGTCGAATAAGCAAGCACCACTGTTTTATCAGTTTCATGTAATGGACCAGTCATATTGGTCATATAAACTCCCCGGAAGGATGCTCACCCCTGTTTCATAATCCAAAAGTGTTCGTTTGATTTTAAATTTCCCGACTTGAATGGAAATGATTGGTGCTCCCAGGTCACTTCCTTCTTCTTCATCACTTTCCTTATTGTTAACTGTAACTACTTGAGGAGGCGAGGTTAGATCATATTCAATACATTCAAATTTTGGAATGATACTAACCGAGTTTATATGCATATTCTTTGAACTTGAGGTTTGATATTGAGGGTTTTTGGTTGTCTCACTTGGAAGCTTTCCCGGTTCTCATCCGGAAAATTGTTCTGCTAGTTGTCCCAGTTGCTTGGCAATGGCCTCATTGGTCTTTTCTTGTACCTTTTTAAATTTCTTAAATTCTTTCATCTCCTTTGCAAGATCTTGAATTGCTGACAAAATTGCATTGTCATTGCCATTGTTAGTAGAAGGCCTTTATTGATTCCTTTGTTGGTAATGACTTCCTTGTTGGTAATTCACTTGATTATAGTTGTTCCTTTGATAGTCGTCTTGATTGTAGTTTTGTTGTTGGCCTTAGTATTGGTTGTTTCCTTGAGTTTGTACCTGAAAAGGAGGATTCAATTGGTTAGTATTATTACCATATCTAAGATTTGGGTGATTTCTAAGACCGGGGTGATATGTTATAATTCATATCATATGTATTCCTTTCTCCTTGGCCTTTTTATGTATTTCTTCACTTTTTCTTTCTTCACTTTTCCCCAAATTCAGTCATTACACATATCACACACTTCATATTCACTAGACATATGCATCACACCACTCTTTCCAACTTTGAGGCTTGCAATTTCTCGTTCCAAAACCGCAATTCTATCCATAGCCGCCTGATCATTCACCATCTTTACATTTGCACCTCTTGACCTTCGACTTGATTGTGCACGTTTTTTAGATATCACACTCATCCGTTTCAATATGTACCAGTCGTAGAGTTCACATCTCTGCATCTTTCGGTGATAGACCATCATAGAATGCCGAAATCAACTCCAACTTAGCTATCCCATGATGTGGACAAGTTTGTAGCATCTCCTTGAATCGGTGAAAAGCTTCATGTAATTGTTCCCCTGATTATTATGTAAAGCCTCGAATGGCCTGCCTTGCATCACTTGTTATTTAGGAAGTATAATATTCATCTAAGAATAGTTGTTACATATGAATCCATGTGTGAATAATCGTGGAAGGTAAGGATAAGAACCATTGCTTGGCCTTGTCTTTGAGCGTAAATTTGGAAAAATACCAATTTAACTTCATTCGGTGAAAAACCTTGGCCACCTATAGTACTACATGATGCTTCAAATTCAGATATATACAAATATGGTTCTTTTGTTGCTGTCCTATGGAAGTAAAGAAGAATGCCTAAGCATTATAGTCTAACTTCAAAAGCTCTCACTCGTTGTGTTGGTGGGACTATGGGGGATGAGTTAATGGCAATGGCGGGATGAAAGTGACTGCCTACACCATGTGCAGGTACAAAATGTTGAGCTCCCGGATTAACTGGTATGCCATTAAATGGTTGACCTCCTAAATTGGGAAAATCGGGTGGTAGGGCATAACCATCTCGATCTTGGTTCGGCTGATGGTTTCGATAACCAAATTGATTGCCATAGTTTTCAAAATTATGTTGAACCGGACCATCCATATCCTCTTGATCTTCAATCCAATCCTCCACGTAATTAGTGTGATACCTTCCTTCCACTGAAAACCGTTTCTCATTACTATGATGACTACCTTCCCTGTTGTGGTGAAAACTTCGAACCCAAAAATTTGGAATTGGTTGGAAATTTACGATAGGAGGTTGGTGTTGCACCCCTTGATTTAGAGGGGTAAGCCTCTGAGGATGAGGTTGCATAGGTTCTCGTTGAGGTTGAGGATCATCAGGTTAAGGGAACACGGGTAATGGGATATCTCCTGAAGGTTGGTTGGGTTGTGGCCCTTCTTGGTTTTCTGGATTATTCATCCTTCTTGATTGGTTACTTTTGGTCGTTCTTAAAAGTCTACTTAGAATCCGATGAGCTTTTGTTGATGATGTACCTTCTTTCGGTCTTGTTTGACCACGAATTTGAGAAGTCCTTGAAGTTGATGCTTTGTGAAACACACTATTCTCTCTTGCAGTTTTCTCGATTTCTGAATCAAATTGTAATGGTGAGGTCCTTCCTGAAAATCGTGTATGCATTAACGTAATGGTTACCTGCAACCAAGACAACACAAAATACCTCACGTAATACTGAACAAGAAAACAAATTAAAAAGAAAAACTATAAAAATAAAATATTTTTGGATTTTTATAAATTTTTAAGAAGAGAAAATAAAAATAATTAAACACTAAGCGCACTAATACCCATGCAACGACACCATTTTGATCTGGTTGTCAAGACTCAATCAAAAACAAGTTAACAAATCGGTCTTAGTTACCTTTATCATGTAAGGGTAAGTAAGGTCGTCTCCACTGGTAATTTGTGAAAAGTGTTTAACGATTGCAACTCAATTAACGTAAAGACAAAAACTTTGAACTAAAGATTAAAACTATGAATGAAGGAATGAACACACGTGCGTAAAGCAAAGAATTTTGAAACTAGTTTAACTATATAATAAGAAACAATTACTTTCAAGTTTCAAGTTCTACAAGATCAATGGGTTATCAAGTATACTTTAGGGTTGTATAACACGACTTAAGATCTTAACTTTTGATTGAAGTGAAAACCAAGGAACAATCTTTTAAGAATCGTTCATTCACAAAGTTACTAATTCATCTATACCAAGTTATCTACTTGTCTCAATGAGCTAACGATGTAAGGAAACCAAAAACTAATGATAAAGTAAATAACTTTGTTTAGAAACAAATTTTTTAACTCAATCAAAACCTTCAATTACATTTAATCATAAAGAGTTCAACATAAAACCCTAAACACGATTAACCATCACACTTGTTGAAAACTATCCACCCAAAAGCAACCTAGAACGATTTAGCCACTCATTGTCTTCATTACTTGTTCAATCTTGATTTGATGATGATCAATGATGATTTTGTGTGAGTTGGGAAGCTTGCAAACACAAAAAGACTCCTATAAATCATCTATTTTCGACTATGAAAGTTATTCTTTGAATTGGGGTTGGATGTGTTTATATAAACTTGAAGTTCCACAAAATCCGTATGTTGGTTAGTCACCGGCATATGATACGCCCACCCCTGGCATTTCATACGCCGCCTTTAGTCTTCCTACGCCCAACTTTCTATAAATTTTTCCAAATACACCCACTTATATGCCGCCCATACGCTGTCCGGCGTATTATACGCCCGTACACGGTGTATCATATGCCGGTATACCTAAATTTGTGTTTTTTTGTAACTTTTGATATTTATCACTTCAGTACTTGCAGTTACGTGTTTTGCTTCTTTTACTTTCAATTAAACTTGTTCAGGCCTCTAACACCTATAAACAAAACACAACCATATTAATCTCATTCCACAATAACAACGACATAAAATCACATAATTGAATCAATTAAACATTGATTTATTATCACGCGATCATATTTAATCCCCAAGAAATATGAATGAATGTTTGTTTTTATATATCATCAAAATTATTTTATGTTATGAAATGAAGTGTACAACGTTTTTACGCCGCTTAAACATCTTTCAAGACAAACAAATAAAAAGTAAACAATGACGCGTATCAATCGATCGCACTCTTGGGGCGCCCTAAAACCGGTGTGTAACAGGTTGGTATCCTTTTATTAAATCATTGTCAATCCTTAAGTTTAGTTGTTAGTCATCCATAATTTGATGGATGATAGAAGGTTTGATTTCAAGAAGCGTTAAAATTTTATTTTACTAACAAACGAGTTGGGTTTTGTAAATTTTTATTTTTGGTGGACAAATGAGTAGGGTTTTATGTTTTGAGAGCGATCACTTGATACAAAGATTGTTTGATGTGAAATGATCAAGAATAACAAACAACTTTTAGTGATTAGTAAAGACAATGGATGTAATTTTTAAAAGTAAAGACTATCAGTGACATATAACTAGTTTTATACCCGTCTGTTGGTCGAGTAGTTTATATTCATAATAATATGACTATATTAATTTACGTTGTAAACGAAAAGCACATATCAAAGTACACATATTTAACTCATGAGTAAAAAAATGACCAGCTACATCAAAACCTCACAACAATGTCAATTTATACACTACCACCTAAAATTAGTCATCTCAATAACATAAAATAAGCATTTAATAACATAACATATATTTCGTAGAAAGCAAAAAGTTTGCAAAATCAAAAACAGAAAGTTACTGTAAACATATAAAGTACTTTACAGATAAAGGAGTCAATTGTGTCAAGTTACGGGTTAACAAATAGACAGTTTGAATTCTTTAACATAAGCACAACTCATAGTTTCATTAGTGTCTAAAATAAACCCTACCCCGCATACTTAAAATCATATAACCTAAAGATGACACTTTTAACCTACATAAATGATTACCTATTTATCATTCACAAAATAGCACAAAATTAAATCTACAAGTAAAGTAAACCAAAAACAGCATTTACCAAACAAATGCTTTCTGTCAGTGACGGAAATGAAACCATATCATATTCTTCACTTCTTATCTAAGGATGTGTACTTTATTAAAGCTCGGAAAGGTTCTAAAACAGATGGTGAAAATGATTCATTTTTAAATAATTTAACAACATCGTTTTCCCATCTGTTTTGCAACTCTTCAAAATCCTCCCTTCTCATTTGTGTTTTGGCTTGTGAAATGAAAAGTATATATCTTTATATGTATCTTTGGCCACATGTAAATATTAGGTCACACATAATCTTTATTCTAAAAAATGAGGAAAGAATGCTTAGAAAAAAGCCGCATCAAGTTTTGACTATGATTTTATATATTCAAGTATATATCTTTATATATTCAAGGTCACATGCCAATTTGATGGATAACAATAAAAGTATGTCATGAACTAAGAACTCTCTTAATTGATTTTGGGTTAACAAACTGCAGTCCATTGGCAATAAACTTAGTGCTATTTAATTTATACACACTTTGAGTGTGTTTTATAGACAACTAAAATTTCTGCAGGACAAAGAGATGTTAAGCCCATGTTCTTGTTAAACATGTAATCATGTATACAACTTCCTTTTCAAACACCCAAAAAGTTTTATACCTAGAATTAAAACTAATGAATTCAAAGCACAAAATCAAAACATTCAAAAGTTAGTTACCTTCAAACTCGATTCAAGAGGTTCAAAAATCAAATTCAGACGTTGCTTATTTTCTCGGGTCTTCTGTTTCCTTCTTCAAATATCAAACAATCTATGCAATGAATCAAATATCAAATAATCTATGGACTGAATCTTGATATTTTAGAATGATTGACAAATATACATAGTTGTCGATTAATCTCTCCGGAACCATGGTTCATCTTGCTCCTGAATAAAAAAATCAAAGCATTCAAAATATTCAATTAAGGTTGGCAGATTGAAAAGCAACCACAGGGAAGAGTTAAGAAAATCAACCTCATAAATCAAGCTACCAAATTGAAAAGCAGAGTTTACGATTGATACCAAGTAGCAATCATTTGAAGCGATTTTGTGGATTATAATGGACACTTGAGAGATTTATAGAACCCTAGTTCCAATTCGAACGATGAAAGAGCCATAGAAGTCCGATTGGTTCTTGAGCAAACACGAAACCCTAATGACTTTGCTGATTGAAATTAACTGTGGAAATAAGAAACAATTAATCATGAGCAGGTCCTTATGTGTGAAAAATTCAGACAACATCAATTATATACATCCATATAGAACTTATTTGGTAACACATTCATTACCAGCAAGACTTATCAGGCAGTGATAGACATCAATCGCAAGCTCCTGGGTTTTTTGGCGAGTGTCATGTCCAACCCAATCGTTCTGAATAGCCATTTGAAGTGCACTCTATCGACCAAGAAGAAGGTCGATATCTTCTTTAAGCTGGTTACATCATCAACTTGAGTTGTTTAGGCACCCATTACAAAACCCTGCGAAGCCCTAAACTCTATTAATTTTCGAACTTTTGTTAAGTAAAGCTCCGTATTCATCAAATTAACTATCCGATAGTGATGCAAGTAAATGTTATTGAATGCGTTATTGAGTTGCATCATAAAATAACTTGAACGCTCGTGAATCTGAAGAGCCTCGAATAACATTGTTATTGAACGCTCATGAATCTGAAGAGCCTCGGATAACATACAAATGTATTTATAAAATTAGACAAATTAGCACAAACAAATTCATACACATAATACGAATTGATATGATATACCGATACAACTGAAAAGTGCGACGATGAACAAAGCTTAGAAGAGTTAGGACCAGCGACTGCTAGGTCATTTTGTGAGCTTTTATTCTCTGGAGCGGCCTAAATGTTGAAGCCAAAGATGACGGAGTCTACATATTCGCCGGTGTAGAGAGAATGTGTGTGTGTGTGAGAGAGAGAGAGAGAGAGAGTGGGTTGTTTTTATCCCTGATTACTTGAGCTCGACGGAGGAGGGCACCGATAATTTCTTCCTACTCTCTGTTCTCTCACTTTAAACATTCAGAGTTTCAGGCTTTCAAATAAGAAACGTACGTGGTGGTTATCGGGGAGAAGAAAGTGGGACGTGGGAGAGTAGACCGGAAAGTGTAAGCGATGATAACCGTCCTATTTTCAAGGTAACTTCCTACTTTATACGGTCCAGATCTGTTTTTGTCTTGATCCGACAGTCACAAGACGTCTAAAATACAGTTAAAAGCAGTTTTATAGACCGGGAGTAATATATTATATAATTATACCATAGAGATCATCAGTGTAATTAACTCGTTTTGTGTTAATGTTCTAAACAAACGTGTCCTTTAATATATAGCTAGACACTAAGGGAGCGTTTGGTTGGAAGGAATAGAATGGAATGAAATGGAATTGAGAAACTAGTATAATTTTCAAGTAAAGTTATGTTTGAGTGGGTAATGAAATGTAAAACCCAAGAAAATGTTTCACCTCAAATTCTCTTGGTTGTGCGATTTCAAAATCCTTCCACCTAGAGAGTGAATTTGAAATCACACAACCAAAAGAATTTGATGTGAAACATGCCCTTGGGTTTTACATTTCATTAATTACTCAAACATAATTTTACTTGAAAATTATATTAGTTTTTCAATTTCATTCCATTCCATTGTTTCCAATTAAACGCCTCCTAAATGACACTGATCATCATTATAATCATTACAAATTAGTCATTTACGTTGCTTCATTAGTTTATACGCTGCCATTGATTACACTATAGACGAATTTTGTTCGTTTATGAGAACTAATGAAATAAAACAAATATCATATCATAACAAGCACATGAAAATTTTAAATTACAGTTACAATGAATACACCTACAGTTTTTTCTTATTTTAACTTATTGACGGTAAGCATGATAATCATTTTATAGAAAAAATAACCGAACTAGATTCGTAACAACTATTAAACGAAAACTAACATAAAAGTAACTATAAATAAAAGTTAAAAAAGGAAGAAACATGTAATTTTTTAATACCAATAAATGTTTAATTTTATATTTTATATTTTTATATATTGAAAGAAAACAAAGGAAAGACCAGTCTGGTTGTTTTCTTTCTCATTCCCTTTCTTTCTTTGTCAAGAAACCTTCTTATTCTCTCACCCTAACCCCTTTTGTATTCTTCCATCCACCCTTTGCATCTCTCAAAATCTTTATTTTTTTTTCTTTAAATTTCATTGATTTTTTTATCTGGGGTTTCACTTAATTTGTCTAAATTTTGATAATTTAGAATATTTCTTTGGAAATCTCAAGTGGGTTATGAGAATTTGAGGTGGGTTTAATGGCGTCTGAAGAATCGATTGAAATCAAGTTCAGGTTAGCTGATGGCAGTGATATTGGACCCAGCAGATACAGTCCCACCACCACTGTGGGATCTTTGAAAGAGATGATACTTTCACAATTGCCTAAAGGTCAATTTCAGTATCCCAATTTTATTTACTTTTGTCAGAAGTTTATTTTGTTTTACAGTATTTTTTGAGAATTCATGCTACATAATTTACTGATCTTAATTTAATTTTAACTGAATTTGTGATATTTATATGTTCTTGTTATTTAGTAATTGAATTTAGTCTTTGTTAGATCCTTTTGTTCAGTTTAGTGATTCTTTTAATATCTAAATTGTTGGTATGAACTATGAGTTTATATTTTTCTTGAATCTTTGATTTTTTGAATTGGACATTTGGTTTGATTCTTGTGTTAAACTAATTTTAATGGTAGAGACAAGAATAAGTATATATGCATGAGCTAGCTACTAGAATGTGAAATGAGATTAGTAATGTTGATAAATTTGTGGGATTTTGCAATCTAGAATGAAAAAGTTTTACCCATGTCCTAGGATGTGCTTTCAACATGTATATTGGGTGACTTAGGCCATTTTAGACGCCTAATTTATTCTCATCGTTTAATATTTTGTTTTATGGGTTTAATTAGTATAATGCCATTTGAAATGAATATGTTACATTGAGTAGTGTTATCTGCTTTGCCCACGAGTAGCTTACGAACTGTTTTTGGTTACCACAAAGAGGTGGTCCATTTGAATTGCTCCCATCTAGTTAACTATGGATTTCTCCTCTCATTCACCGTCATGGCGCCCGAAACACATTGATGGTGTTTGAGGCTAAGCATTACTTTTGTCTTGGTATCTCTCATATGAGTAGGACGATATGAGAATTGCCTAAGGTTTCACAACATACTCCCTGTGGTTGATGTAAGAAGGATGTATACGTGTTCACAAAATAGCATGCAAAAGGAAAGAAAGTTGTGTAAATGAATACTACTTTATACACCTAACCTTATGCGTCATTTCTATCGGTTAAGTTGATAAGCACCACCGTCTAAAGTTGGTCTTATTGACGCCTTCAATAAATTTGTATTGATCAACACCACCGAGTACCCTTTCTAGAATTGACCACCGCATCCAAAAAATAAAGGAAAACCCAAAAACGTTCCACAAATTCTGTTTGTTAGACATAAAAAGCGTGGAAAGTATTCAAGATATGTTTATATTAAAGTATTGTTAATAATATATGCGCTGTAGGATTTGAGGATTCTTGGTGCAGTAGGATCATGTTTTGTCTATTTATAAATACAAATCCATGGACCATGTCTCGGTTTTGTTAGCTTTATGATCTTTCTATTTTTATGTTATGTTTTGACTTTTGATGCTAGATTTATGCTATTCTCATAATGGAAATGTTTTCACCTGTTAATAGATGAAGAAAATGGACCTAAGACCATAAATGATATGAAACTCATCAATGCCGGAAAGATATTGGAGAACCATAAAACACTTGCAGAATCCAGGTCTCCAGTGAGTGAAGTTCCCGGAGGTGTTATCACTATGCTTCTTGTCGTGCGCCCTCCAATGCTAGACAGAAACAATGGTAATTAATATATGCGTTGAGTAAATGTTTATTTTGCATGAAGTATGTTCCATTTTGGGATTTCTCATAGTAAATGCCAATTTACCTTTGTGTCAAGGCCACCCGTCAAACGGAACTTGTGCTTTACCTGGTCCCGTTGGTTAGTAACGTATTGGTGGGTCCTGTGAGTTTTCCCTAATGGTTTACAAAAATTTGAAACAACGATTAAAGATAATCAAACAGTTTTAAATGGTAAGATTACAGATTTGCTCTGCTCGTTGATATGGAAAGTTGTATTGAAAGCTTTGTATGTTAACAAAGGATCTGAAAGAAAACATGGTTTGACTTTTGAAGTCAAATATGTTACTTCATAACTCAAAATCTATATGTCCTTTGGTAAAATAAATAAAACAGCATATGCAGTTTTGTTCCAGTAGTTCTGTTGTATCATAGTTTACAACATTTGAAGAATTGATATGATACTTGAAGTTCAAATTTGGTAATTTTGACTTTAAATGTCTGAGACTAACATGTATGGATTTGTGACAGACACGATGCATGATGGCTCCTCAAAGCAGAGCAGCTGTCCGTGTGCAATTCTGTGACCATAAGACTAACCGAGCTGGTTTAGGCTCGTGTTATGACAACTTTAAAGTAGATTTTCGGTGTTTTCTGCTGCGGATAAAGTATGAAAAATGGGTCAGTGGTCCTTTGACTTTTTTTGGTATTTGTTTGGAACTTTGACTTGAAATCTATAAAGATAAAGAAAGAGGAATGCCTGGTTATATGTTTGAATGTGTATATACAAGCTTTGTAGAGTAAAAAAACATGTTTTGATTTATAATCTCACTTTTCATTTATCATAGGATTAGTGCCTATAAGAGCATTCAAAGCATTCACACTAGTTTCCCCGACCCTATATTTACACTAAAAACATTATTTTTTAACTCTTTCTTTCAATTAAATAATATTTTTTTATATTTTTATCATTACATTTTCTCTTATTCACTCACAACAACATTTAAAAATATTAAAAAATATATGGGGTTGTACTGTACTTCCTCATATATGAGGAATCAAGGTACAATCTCCATAATTTTTCAGTTTCATTCATTTACAACCACTTACAATCATCCCCATAATATAGGGCACACACTCGTATCAAAATTGAGGAACCTATTATGAATGATCTCTCATCTGGTTCCTATGTGAGTGTATTTCTTATATTGTATGGTATGATAATTAGTGGTTGTGAGTGAAATATAGAGAAAATGTTATTATTTATATGTATTATGGGGAAACACGTTCAAACCCTTATAAGTTTTTTAATATTTTTTAAAACGTGATTGTAAGTGAAGGAGAGAAAAAAAATAATGATCATTGTATAAAAATTTAAAATTTAATTGAAAACTAGAGAGAAAAAATAGTAATTTTTATTGTAATAATAAAGATAGTAATATACTTGTCACGGTGTTTCATATTTGTCATTGTACTTTAATCCTTACGATTTTAGTCATTACAATTGGTGATTTATGTCTAATTCATCAAGAATGATGAAAATGGAACACTTTCCATAAGTTTAAAAGTACAATAACCAATAAGGAGCACATGATAAGTATGTTATTGAGAGAATGATGAAAGCTATGACGTTATAAAGAGATCTTCTATGTCATCTTGTTGATGTGATGTAAAACTAAACAGATTTGTTGTAGATGTGAGAACAATGATGAACCTAGGAATGAAAATGAGAGGGCTCCAAATTTGCAGAGAAAGGCAGGGGGTGTTGGATAACGGGTTAAAATTTTTTGTTAGTGGCAGAAACGAAGTTAATGATGTGGCGATGGACATAAAAGAATATAAGAGTCAAAAGACAAACCTTAGCTTTAAACTGGTGTTTTAATAACCAAATTGGTTATTAAACCAGTGGTTTAGCAATTGAGCCGGTTTTAAGAACCCGATGACATTATAAGTAGGGTTAAAAACATATTTTCCCATCTAAAACTCTTTAATGGCATATATATCCAAGAAAAAAATTTTAAACGCATATATTTTCTTACAAAACTTTATAATTGGCAAATTTACTTATTTTTATCAAAATTAGTTTATGTAATGACTAATTTACCCTTATTCTTACTAAAACTTCATATTTGGCGAATTTCCCTTTACAAACCTTATAATTGGCAAATGAATTAAAAGCATATTTCCCTTCATCTAAAACTCTCTAATGACATATATACCCATTTGTATGTGTTTATTAATTTTTTCGAAAGGGTAATATTGTCATAACAATAAATTGAGTATATATGCAATTAAAGGTTTTGCTTGGATATATATGCGTTTAAGTGATGTTTACAAGGGTATATATGCAATTGATTCTTATAAATAATTTACAAAGAATATATGTGTATGTGTCTACACCTAATTATAAATATAACAAGAAACTAAATTATCTTCTGTTATGTACTTGTAATTTTGATAGAATATAGTAAAAAGTTGTAAATAAGATTTTGAAGTAAAACAAACAAAAACATATGGAAATTTGCCTAACCATCTGATCCAGTTTACCCATTCAACTGGTTGGTGCAAATAGAGACTATTCACCGATTGATTATATGGCCAAAATCTGGTCTGACCGGCTTATTTGACCCGGTTTTGAAATTATCTTTCCCATTGTAGTTTTACTATTAACTACATTGACTAAATTTTTACTGCATCTTTCCTTGACTACATGAACACATGAATCCCTGCATGAGCAATGAAAAATATAACCGGACCTATAAAGTGTTACGAACACAATCAGTAATCAAGAACAATCAAGAGCTAAAGATAGAGAAAAAGAAGAAAACACAGAGAAGAAGGAGATTACTCTCAAAATCAATAGCTGCCATCTTCATTAATCAGATTCGTTTAAGTACAAACATCTTAGCTAATTGTTACACAATAGCCCTTTGACAATACAACAATTACAAAAGGAACCCTACACTATTTGTCACGTAACATAAAGTAAAAGAATTTATCATACCGTAATTTTTTTCCAACCAAATATTGTACTTAAATAAATCAAACCAAATTGTTGTTTTACGAATATCAAGTTGCACCCTTGCAAAATCCAAACCAGTTTGCAAACATTAAGTAAATCAACCCAATCAAACTTGCTAAAATGCTAAATCAAATCAAAATGTATAACAACACTACAATATATAATATTGAGGTTTGATTTGCCTAATTAGAGCAATGACTTTTGCTTGTAGAGCTTGTTAGTAGATGTCATTCTGAAATTAGAAATAAATATAAAAAAAAGGCTTATTGTTTGTGTTATACTCAACCAACTTTTGGCAGGATCATGACTGTAAAGACTTGGTCGTGTAAACAAAAATGACGGTTTATCTTTTGAGTTTGCTTGCCGCTCAACCACCCACTAACCCATTTATTACAGACTTTAACAACAAATGACATGAAAAACACATCTCGAAATCCAAATAACAAATGCAGGTAGAGATGCGGCTCAAAATGTAGATCAGGTAAGAAAAATTCCTTCAATTTCTTAGTGTATCTGGCGTCCAAATGTTGAGGAGTAGAATTTCTCCCTCTACGTAAAATATAGACCAAATGCTTTCCTTATATAGGTAATGAATCATAACAATGTTTCAAGTGGTTGATGGTTATGATTGTTTGACAGTTACATTGATAAAAAACCTATCATGAGGGGGATGATGCCCCATTGGAACTGTGACAGCCCTACACATATCTCACATCGGCCATGGACATGAGAGATTCCTGATTCATAAGGAATGTCTGGCCTCTAACATCAACAACGCGTTTTGGGCGTATTGGCTGTGGATGAGAGGAGAACTCCACAGTTAAGCGTGCTCAGGTTGGAGCAATCCAGGGATGGGTGACCTCCCTGGGAAGTTTCACCCGGGCAACCAAAAGCAAATCCGTGAACTCCTTGTGGGCAAAGCGGACAATATTGTTGGTGTGAGGGGCCGGGTGTTACAGAATGGTATCAGAGCCACTCATGTGCCGTTCGGGATGTGGGACATACCTCACCAAGGATGGTGACTTCTCAGGCTCATCGAGGACGATGAGTCCAAACAGGGGGTGCTTGTGACAACCCTACACATATCCCACATCGGCCATGGACATGAGAGATTCCTGGTTCATAAGGAATATCTGGCCTCTAACATCAACAACGCGTTTTGAGCGTATTGGCTGTGGATGAGAGGAGAACTCAACAGTTAAGCGTGCTCAGGTTGGAGCAATCCAGGGATGGGTGACCTCCCTGGGAAGTTTTCACTCGGACAACCAAAAGCAAATCCGTGAACTCCTTGTGGCAAAGCGGACAATATTGTTGGTGTGAGGGGCCTGGTGTTACAGGAACCCCCTTGACTTAGAGGACTCGCCCCGTAGAACCCTCAAGGTTCCTTCATGGTTAAAATTACAATATTCTCAAATGAGTGTGCACTCACCCCTATTTACTTGTATGAGTGTTTATTGTAATTTCACTTCAATTTTAAGTACATCTGATTAAAGTAAAACGGCCTTGTTGACACTATAATCAACAACACCGGTTCAACCCTTTTTCACTATAACCCGTTGGTTCGGCCTGAGGTTGTCTGGTTGGTGCAAATATAATTTGTGAGGAGGTTTCTTCCCAATTTGATTGTCCTCATGTGAGACCTTATTTTCAGAAAACTCCACAATTGAATTTGAACACCAGATAACATAGTTCTTAAACTTTAAACAATCGTTCATTCATTACAACGGAATTTAAAATTCATTACATAATTCATTGTCTCAAAACATCATAACAAAAATAACAGCAAAACTTGGCCTATAAATAGAATGCCAATGTTTAACATAGCTGGTTAACTCCTTAGTCCATGCTAATATGTCATATTTATTCCTCATCATACGTGTCAAACTAATATGCATATAAAAGTTACCATTTCTGAGTGAATTATAGTTTTAGATTTAGAACAATACTTTAGCATATCAGTAATTAGCATACTTTAGCTTTATTAATTATTTTATAATTGGCTATCGATTTAGCTTTATGTGTTTTCTTAGATTTATTTGTCACTTTAGATTTCTTTGTTATTATTTATTTATTTATCAATACTTTAACAAGTATACTACTTTAACCTTTTATCATCTTTATTTTGTCTTTATTTTTGTCTTTAAGTTTGTACAAGTACAAAGCTCATTTTGCTATTGAGCAAGCAATAGATTGCTAAGTTCCAGTCACGTCAATTTACACTAGGCAGAACTCCTTTAGCGGGTGAGAACGCACAAGGCATAAATTCTTTAGCGGGATGAGCATGCAAAAGGCAAAAGCTCCTTTATAGCAATTGAGAATGCACAAGGCATGTCTCATTTAGCGAGTGAGAAAGCAATAAATAAAGACTCTTTAGTACGGTTTGAAAGATTTTTAGCTTTTACATGTGAACTTTAACATTCAAGACTTTCTTTGTTGCTCTTTAGTCATTACTGTTATTAGCTTTATATTCCTTAACTCTTTACTATAACAATAATTATACTTTAACTCTTTATTATACTTAACTACTTTAGCTTACTTTACATGTTTCACACTTTAACTCTTTATCAATAATATTATTTAACATCACACCTTTACTAGTATTATTTTAGTCTTTATTCTTTGTTTATGCTTGATTGATTATCATATTTTGAACCTAAGTGTAAGTTACTCTAGTTACAGAGAGTCAAGCCACTTACGAAAGGCTTCTTACTTATGAGGACTTGTTGTCAAATCGGTTACGTATGGACGGTTATAGGGACGGGGTGGTCATGGAGTCTTTATATTAGGTTACGTAGGCTTAGCTTGGTTTACAGAGCATAACTTGGTTTCGAAAGTCATCATATTAAGGTTTGCCAAGTTTGGGCACTTACAAAGGAATACTCCTACTTATGGAGGAGTCAACTTTACTTACGGGGATCTCTCCTTGAAGTTGTCTAAGTATGGGAGGTTGCGGAGGTATAACTTCACTTATGGAGGTGTGATCCGGTTGCGGCGAACTTCATATTTATTTTGTTTAAGTGTAAAGGTTACAAATACCAATCACTTGCAAAGGGTAGTGGCCTACTTACGGGGTCGTTTACTTCATTATCCCTTTCATGCACAAGTACTTACGAGGGAATCATTGCACATGTGGTGTACTCATTACAACATTCCTTCATAACTATCGGCTGTGATGGCTTTAACCACTTAAGTAGTCACAGAATGCTCCAAACCAATGTTTTCAGAACTGGACCGGACACTAAACTGGACGTCTTACTGGTTCACTAGTCGGACCGGTTCAACCGTTCGGATCGGATATAAGAACTGGATAAATTTATAATTATTTTATAAATATATATGTAAAAAATACTAAAAAATAAAAAATATATATGAAAAACCAGTTCGACCGGTCCAACCCCCGGTTCATCCGGTTCGACCCCCGGTTCAACCAGCCCGATCCGGTTTTCAAAATAATGCTCCCAACCTTAGTGTTTTTCATTTCGTGAAAAAGGGGGTTCTCGAACGACTATGAGTTATCGCGCAAGAATACATACGAAGGATGAAAACCCTATAAATGGGCCAAAGCACCCAATTTTTCTCCACTTCATGCGAAAAGTTATGCCCTTGTGCTTAGAGAGAGAGAGACAAAAGGTTAGAGAGAGAAAATATTGTAAAGTGGTGTCTAAGGTATGTATTCGATGATTTTTGGTGTATTTATGCCTTTATGAATGTTTGGTAATGATATTAGTGCATGATTATGTAGTTCCTGATCGAAAAGCTCTAGGTTTGGTGTTATTCTTGTGCCAATATTATAAGGTGAGTTCTAGACCTCTCTTTTTATATGTTTTCTATGATTTCGGGCTAATATGCATATCTCAATGAATGTTTTGATAAAGTATAATAGCATTGATTGGTATAGAATGCATTTGGGTATTAGAATAGCTTGAGAATTAATAACTTGGGACAAAAGTTTCGAGCAGCTGCATAGTTCTCGAGGGACTGGCATAGTTCTCGCTTAAGGTGGTTACTCATGATAGTTATCGCTCAAATGTTGAGACTTGCATGGCAAGTTATCGCGATATGGATAGTTCTCGCGTGCTAAAGTTCTGCGCAAAATATTGTTCTCGGGTGATAAAGTTGTCAAGCGAATCCTGTTATGGCCCTGTAAATTATCATGCGAACGGTGGTACTCGCATAGATGGATTTCCCATAGGTTTATAGTTAGATTTGTGTATTGATACCATCGTATAGCATCTATTAAATTTTGTTTAAATAAAGAACTTATAGCTATAGAAAGAAAGATATACGTATAGCTACCATTAAAGAATAAAGTAAACATAATAAAGTTTACATGTGAAATGTCAAATAACTTGAATAATAACTCAAGAATAGTTACCCGTTAAAGCACAGCTGCGAAAACGTTAAAGTATGCTAAAGAAGTTTTGCAAGCATAGAGGTCTTGACTTATTTCAAGCCTTGCCATAGAAGTCTCCCATAATAGCAAGGGACAGGAGTCTTGCATGTGTTGGAAGCCAGACAGGAGTCTTGCGTAATGGCAGACGATAGAAAAGTCTTGTGTTTTACACGAGCAATGGCTAAAGTAGTGTTGCGTAGTACATGCTCACTATAAAGTAAACATAAAGTAAAGATAAAGCTATGATAAAGAAACGATAAAGTAAAGCTAAAGTATGGTTAAAGAGTAAGTATAATAGAAGCTAAAGAGTCTTGCCTGATCCCAAGCATAAGGTTATAGTGTACGTGTTGTTAAAGTATGAAAGAATGTATGTTCTTGATAAAGTGTGGCTATAGTAATTTGATAAAGTAAATGTACAGTTCACTCAGCGTCACTGACTTTTGTATGCATATTAGATTGACAGGTAAGCTGCAGAAATAAGTTGTAGAGCTTGGCATGGATTTGAAAGCTACCTGGCATATAATCGAGATTGGCATCCCAGCATAAAGTGATGATAGATAGTCAAAGGTTATCATTGTAGATGTAATTGTTGAATTATGAGATGTTTTATGTTCCTCTACTTATGTTGATGAAATTCAAAGTTTGAGAACTCGTGTTTCTGATGTCCAAATCCAACTGTGAGGTTTACTGGAAATAGGGCCTTATAAGTTAGTATCAGAACCATAGTTTGAGAGATTTAGACACTTTGATGTCTAAACTAGAACCGAGAATGGGTCTGATTAAGGCATGCCAGTGCTAGTAGCTTCATGCTAGGAAGGTAAAGTTAAATGTTAAAGATGATAAAGACTCATGGTGATTATAGTGCTCATAGTAGGATTGATAACTGATGTGACTCAGGATAGGGAATGTTTAGAACATGTAAAGTAAAGTAAGTAGTTAATTACAACTAGCCATTGTTATTAAAAACTTGTAGTACTTGACATGACATTATTACTTGGAATGACAACGTTGGTGTCATATCTTATAGATAGCAATGGCTAGAAGGAAGGATACTCATGAAGGTGCTCGTGGTGGTGTCACGGGTAAGCCACCTATTACCATTTACCAAGACTAGGAGCAAACAGCTGATGAGGTGCATGTGGACTCTGTCCACACTACTAGCGAGGAAAACTCTCATCATTCAGAAGAGAGGAATACCTTGGAGCATGGAGCTTGCTGTTAGAGAGGCTATTGCCAAAGAGGTCCACAAGATTTTTCATGACATTATGCCCTCGATCATGACAGAAGCTCTAAAGGAAGTGACTGAGAAATAGACACTGGAGGCAAAGAACAAAGCTAACAAGAAAGGTAGTGAGGGCACAGGCGAAGGGTCCAAGGGACGGGAAGGATGTGGAGAATGTGACTGACGAGGGGTTGGCTAAAGGATGTTCATACCACATCTTCAAGGGGCGTAATCCCCTATCCCTGGATACTCTCTAATAGCTCATTCATTTTTTGATAAATCTATTCATTGGTGGAAACCATTAAGCAAACCAAGGACCCCCCGCGAGTTTAGGATCTGAAGTAGAATGACCTGAAGGAGCCGGTGATGAGAAAGTTTTGTCCTCAGAAAGAGATAGATCGGGTAGAAGGTGAATTCTTGGGATTCAAAGCTGGAAGTTTGAACCACAGGCAGTACACATCTTGCTTTAATGAGATGGCCAGGTTGGTGCCTCACTTTGGTGAGTACTGAAGAAAGAAGGATGAAGTGCTATGTGTAAGGTTTGCCTTCAAAGGTTAGAACGTATGTTAAGGCGAATGGCCCGAAGTCTTTTGAGTCTGTGGTAGAGTGGGATAGTATATCATGATGTAGTTGCTAGGGCTGCAAACGAACTGAATGTTCAGCGAACAGTTCTTGAACCGTTTGGCGGAAAGTTCGTTTATGTTCGTTCGTTTAGTAAATGAACGAACATGAACAAGAAAATTTTGTTCGTTTAACGAACATGAACACAAGCCATGTTTGTTCAATAATGTTCGTGAACTTTTGATAATGTATTCATTTATGTTCCTTAATGTCGGTTCGTGAACGTTCGATAATGTGTTCGTTTATATTCTTAATTTTTGTGTCAGTTATCTTTATGACTATTATATCAAGTATTTTTTATATATTTAAGTTAAGTACTTATTTATTTTTTATTGATTTTGTGTAATATTTGTAATGAAAATGTAAATTTTATTGTAAAATAAATCTATAATTATTTGTATTTGTTTGTATTCATGAGCTTCTTTGTGTTCGTTATGTTCATGAACAATTGTTTATGTTTGTTTGCTTTTGTTCGTATTCATTTGCGTTTGGTAAGTGTTTGTAAACAGTTCACGGACATGATCACCTTTTTAATGAACGAACACAAACAATGAATCTTGTTCGGTAAGTGTTCTTGAACAGTTCATGAACAAATTTATTTCTTAACAAACGAACACGAGCAAGGCGTTGTTCGTGTTCGTTCGGTTCGTTTGCAGCCCTAGTAGTTGTTGATTAGCCCGTTGAGGAGGTGGGGAAGAAGAGTTGGTCTGTAGGTGTGGAGAGAGAGAGAGAGAGAGAGAGAGAGAGAGAGAAATGAGAGGTCTGTTGATAAAACCAAGAAGGTTAAAGTGGAGTCGTCCGGTAAGTGCAGGAGATGTGGGAGGAATCATGCTGGCGAATGCAGGCTTAGATCAAGTCTGTGTTGCAGATGTGGAAAGACTAGGCATTTCTCCAAGGATTGCCCTAATCTGAAAAAGTGCTACAACTATGGCAAGCCAGGACACTACAACCGAGAGTGCAGGGAGGTGAAACTGGTGGACTTGGGTAAAGGGAAGGAGGCAGAGAAGGAGAAGAGAGCTGGCAACAAGCCAAGGGCCAAAGCTAGGGCTTTCAAGATGACACAGGAGGAGGCTAGAGTTGAACATGATGTGGTGTCAGGTATGTTACTAGTTAACAACATACTTGCTTTTGTTCTTTTTGATTCTAGTACAAGTAAAAGTTTCATAGTTGCTAGCTTATGTGATTTGATAAATAGTAAGGCTAAAGAAATAGATCATGTCTTTGAAGTAGAAACTATGATTGGAAAGACTACTAAGATAATCGAGGCCATAGAGGATTCGATGTTGTGTTGGGTATGGATTGGTTAGCCGCCTCTGAGGATAATATCGTTTGCTAAAGAAAGATGATTCGGATGAATGCGCCTGATAGTAGCTCAGTTATGGTATACGTCAATGAAGTCTGCAAAATTCCAAAGATGATATCTATGTTAAAGGCAGAAAAGTGTATGAGGCGAGAGTGTGAAACAATCTTGGCATATTTATCTAGGCACCCACCCCAATTGACATCGGTATAAGGTTCCATCGATTTCATAGTAGAAATTGTAATAATGAGACAATAATCAAGAGTTCGTTTAATATATCTAAGAATCCTTTTTGAAGCATGTAAATGAGAACTAGGGGAATGCATATGCATGCAAATCTGCTAAACAATATAAGTTATGTCTGGACAGGTAAATGTTAAGTATTGAAGTGCCCCCATGGTATTGTGTAGCATCGTTAACCGGGTCACCATCATTTGAACTGAGCTTAACACTAGTGTGCGTAGGAGTGACAACTAGATTGCAAGAGGTCATGCCAGTGCTTGCGTGTATATTAGAAGTATACTTTTGCTGAGATAAGAATAAGAAGGTACCTGTACATGTGACCAAGATTTCTAGAAAATAACTAAGACGCCCCAAATCCTTCATAGCAAACTCATGAGACAATTGATGAGGTGTTGTCGTAAAATCTCAGAAGATGTCATGAGAATGATGTCATTAACATAGAGAAGAATGTATGCTATGTTTTGCCCTTTGAGATAAATAAAAGTGAATGATCACACTGATTGTGAATAAAGTTGATGGAGAAGACATAATCAATGAATCGCTGGTACCAAGCCTGTGGGGCTTGCTTCAGGCCATAAATCGATTGTTTGAGAAGATGAACATGGTCGAGGAACCGAGAATCCTTTCAAAACATAGGGTTGATACATATAGACAATCTCATTTAGATTATCGTGTAGTCTCGCAAGGCCATGCATATTATGATCACACTTTGGATACATTTTGAGAATTTGATGACTTACATGCATGATTTTCTAGTTAGTATGATCATTGGCAATTAACTAGGTGCGATCAAGATGGAGTCCAAGAAACCATGTCACCCATATACAATATTACAAATTTAAAATCAAAAGTTATATTATTTATATACAAATTATGACTCATACATATTTAAACTCAGGTCTATTCGGTTAGTAACCGTTTACGCATGTGCAAACATTTAAATTATAAATCTATAACTTAAAATATCTATGAACAATGTTCAACGAAAGCAAGAAATGGGACATCATGCCAAGACTCAATCATTTAAATCAAGAACCTTCATGTAAAAGCTTGTGAAAATGTGCTTTCTAAACACTAAAATACGAGAGAGAGAGAGACAGACAGACATACAGAGAGAGAGAGAGAGAGAGAGAGAGAGAGAGAGAGAGAGAGAGAGAGAGAGAGAGAGAGAGAGAGAGAGAGAGAGAGAGAGAGAGAGAGACAGAGAGAGAGAACAGAGAGAGAGAGAGAGACAGAGAGAGAGAACAGAGAGAGAGAGAGAGACAGAGAGAGAGAACAGAGGAGAGAGAGAGAGAGAGAGAGAGAGAGGGAGAGAGAGAGAGAGAGACAGAGAGAGAGAGAGAGAGACAGAGAGAGAGAGAGAGACAGAGAGAGAGAGAGAGAGAGAGAGAGAGAGAACAGAGAGAGATAGAGAGACAGAGAGAGAGAGAGAGAGACAGAGACAGAGAGAGAGGACATAGAGAGAGAGACAGAGAGAGAGACAGAGACAGACAGAGAGAGATATAGATAGATATACATATACAGATATATATATACATATACATATATATATATATACATATATATATATATATATATATATATATATATATATATATACACCTTAAAAATCTAAAGTCATACTCGAGTAAGACCCTAAACAAGTGTAACATTTTAAACATAGCATTTAGAAGAAATGTTGGTTTAAAAAGATATATTAGTTCATACATGCAGAAAGTTGTACTAAACTTGTGGTAAATCTAGATAATAAGTATAATAACTTTATAAAGTGAGACCCAGTGTTCACAATCAATGAATCATACTTATAATATTGTTGCAACTATGAACCATAGACTTATAAATCAACTTGTTAAAGTTTGATTTAAAGTTTAAGTTGTAAAATGAGGTAGATCTGGATGTTTAGGACTTCGATCAAGTTTAAAGGGTCAATAATAACATGCTAACAAGTAATAACTACTGGGTAAAGAAGTACAAGAGAAATGACATTGAAAAGTATGTGTAATAATAGTCTAAAAAGTAGATAGCATGCTGACAGATTCTGTTCCTGACTTTGAAGGGATATAAGTTGGTCGTAACTCAACCAAATCAAGTGATTCTTGAGCTTAAAATTAAATTCAAAGAGTTCAATTTCAATCTAAGTTGTCTCACCTGATTCCATTGAGATTTGGTACCCCAAACTGCTAAAACAAATTGAAAGGTCAAAATGTCTTTTTCAACAAACTTTTGGTCGCACTTGTTGGGGACATAAATCTACCATAACAAGTCCAAATGAGGTGACATCTTTATCCACATTCCTTGAGCAAGGTTTCAAAATTGGAAGATCTCGTGTCATGAAAAGGAAATTTGGTCAGTCAACCAAAAGAATTTCTAGAAGTATTCTAGAAACATTGTTGTACTACCTTTATGTATAAATAAATAGATTTGGGGAATTTACATGTATTTCAACCTAACACATGTGAGTTCATGTTGTAAAAAATTGTAGGACCAAAAGAATTCATTTGATTTATCAAAATAAAGTCAAATGAAAGACTAAAATCATGATTCTAAGGGCTTAGGTTGATAAAATGAATAGATTTATGTAACAATTTACTAAAACCATATTATAATCTACATACAATGACTTATTTGTGAGTAATAAAGTATATAATGTAATGGAATGTTTTCATTTAAAGGAATACACTTTTACACTTTTTAAAACTCAAAACAAGTCACTAGTGGTTTAATAAAAATGTAATACCAACAAAAAATTAATTTGGGTGGACTTCATATATGTTTGGCTCGTTAACTGACATCATATCATATGGTCCTAAGGTAATTATAACCATTCGGGTCATAGTTAGGACGATTGTTTATACTCTTCAATTTTTCCTATCATGTTTCATGATGTAAGGTGAGTTTTACGACCCCATTTTAAAGTTTTATGATTTCAATTGAGGGAGAAACATATTGGTTTAAATTTATGTGATATGTAGAAAACAATATTAGACCTTTATGTGTACATGAGTTATCATTTATGCGCCTGAAAAATCCTATTTCTCATAAATAACCATTAGCTATCGTTGAGCCGTGAAAATATTAATACTATTGGATTTCGACACCACCTATCATGGTTAGTCGCGCTAACCTCGAACCACATGTTTGAATGACAACATATTGTCAACTTGTTACCTGCTACGTGGGTTGGGCCAAAGTTCTCAAAAGTCATGGTTTGGTTATCTCTCATGAATATCACTTAGTATTTTTCTTCTTTTTAAGTTTACGAATTTGGTCATATGTATTCGTTTATCTATCGTATTCACCATTATAATCGAACATCGATTTTATTCTGGATGATTAAAACCGATGAACTCACCTATGTTATGTTAACAATTTTAAGTATGTTTTTCAAGTAAATAAGGTGCACTCTCAAGAAGTAAACAACATAGGAATCAATCATGCACCTAGATACATTTTTTAAGGATTTTACATGTATAACTCATGACGTTTTGGTCTTATGGGCAAAATCTTAAGACAATTTATTTTGATAGACAATGTGGTCATTAAACATTTGATTTTGGGATGTAATACTCTAAAATTCTAAATTTATGTATCTAGTGGTGTGTTTGTGTTTGCGATAATCATATGTTTTGGCAGCCATGCGTTACGCCTTATGGTTCCGCCATGATGGGGTGTGAAAGGTTCGGTTGTGGTAGAGAGATCGAAGAGTTGTTTCGGTTTGGACACACTGGTCATGCTTCTAGTGGTCATTGTGCGTAGAGGTGGGAAAAAAATCGGTTCGAAAACCGGTTCGGCCAAAAAAACCGAAACCGGTTTGAGGGCCAAATCGGTTTCTAACCGACCCAAACCGGCGGGTTGCCTTCGGTTTGAACATTCCATACACCAAACCGGTTCGTAAAGCGGTCCGGTTTCAAACCGGTTTAAAACCAAGTTTCAAACCAGTCCCTAAACCGGTTTTCAAAAACTAGCCGTTGGATAACGGCTATATAGCCGTTAGGAGCCTTTTTTGACCGTTTTTTTATGTTTTTTTACCATTATACCCCTATTAGGTTAATATATATGTATTGGATGTTTTGGTTGAATCACAACAACTTAAAACGCTCTCTACTCTCAAAAATTGCAAAAACGCTCACCAATACTTCGTTTACAAAGAACTCTCTCAAAAATCTCTCAAATGGCTTCATCAAGTGCTCAATCATCCATTGGTTGTGAAGCGTCTTCAAGCAACGTGGTGATAGCAATCCTTCCTACGAATAGGAACCCTGAAATATGATGCACGATTACGATTTATGTCAAATGGCTAGCGGTCCAAACAACGTTGAAAAACCACATTTCAAATAAATATTGTATGGCGTTGAAAGGTGAACCTTCTCAAGGTCAAGCTTCGATGACAAACGAAGAAAATATTTGGGCTTATAACGTTGATGCGGTTCGGGAGCAAATGTCGCATTTTGTAAGTCAAGAAAGCTTGTCATTCAAACATTTCGACAACGAACGTTTGATTCGACTCATTCAACGACCTCTCCAACCACGTTACACCAATGTAAGTCGTGCTACTCTTCGAAGAGATTGTTTAAAAATGTGGAAAAAAACTAAAAATGAATTAATATCTTATTTTGAAAATTTACAAACCAGTGTTAACTTAACTAGTGATGTTTGATCGACATCTCACGGTTCACCGGATTCGTACATTTGTGTTACCGTCCATTGGGTTGAACCCGATTCGTGGCAAATGATGAAACTGATGATTGTATTTGAATTGTTTGATTATTCTCACACCGGCCAAAATTTTTTTTTATCTTATTGATAAAGATATTCAAACGTATAAATTAGAAAACAAAATATATTCTATGTCTTTTGATAATACGTTAAATAACACGCTTGCGATAGATCATTTGAAATTAAAATATAAACCAATATGTGAGGGTGTGTTTTTTCATAGTCGATGTGTTGCGCACATCATATACTTAGCCGTTCAAGATGGTATAAAAACGATTGAAACAGTGAAAGATGGTTTTAAAAGAATGTTACGTGAAATTTTTAGCAATAACCAAAGATATACTAGATATCGCAAGTTTTGTAAAGACGCAAATACGAAATGTTTTGGTCTGAATTAGGACGTACCAACACGATGAAATTCCACTTGTAACATGTTTGAAAAGGCTATTGAACAAAAAGAAAGTTTAATAGCCTTTCATAATAGTTTGGTAAGTCGTGGAAAGGCAAATTTTTACCATCCATCGGGTTGGGCCGTTATTGAAGTAATAACCAAAATGCTTCAAATTTTTAAAAACACAACTACTTGTCTTTCTGGAGTTTATTATCCAACGAGTCCGTTAGTACTTCACCAAATTTATTTAATGACTTCAAAATTAAATGAGATGTCGTGTAGGGGTAAACCTTATTCGGATATGATACCCCAATGAAAGATAAACTTATAAAGTATTTTAAAGAAATGCCTCCAGTTATTACATGTGCCGTTGCTTTAAACCCTTGTTTAAATTTGTCGGGGGTTGAAACTTTACTTGATAAAATTACTTTTAATTTAGATTTAGAAGTTGATAACCCCCTTGATAGTAAAACTTTAAAAGCTACCTTTAACAAACAATTAGAAAAAATGTATGATGTTTATTTATTAAAATACGAGAAAACATCACAAATCCATGAGGCTTTAAGGCATGCGGCAAATGCCAAAAGTTCGAATGATCCAATATTTGATTTATTTAATATTTTAATGGATGAATGTAATAAACGTCAACGTGGTAACACTCCGAGTAGTGAACTCGGGAGGTATGGTCTTACAAACTTTTTATCCACCATAACTCCACAAGATTTTAAAATTTTTGACTTGTTGGCTTGGTGGAAAGGTAAGAAAGATCAATTTCCCATCCTATCCACCATGGCCCGAGATTTACTAACCATCCAAGCTTCCACGGTAGCTTTGGAATCTGCTTTTTCTGTTAGTGGCAGGGTTATATCAATAAGACGAACTCGACTCACTCCCCAAGCGGTTGAAATGTCAATTTGCTTGAAAGATTATTTGGATGTCGCGGAAAGAGTACAAGACAAATGCTCACTTGAAGGAGAACTGGAATACGAAGCGCAATTATACAAGGACAAGGTAGAGAGTGGATTGACACCCGGAATGACCGATTATGAAGCGGCATATGATGATTACCTTCGTAACAGTTCCGGTTATGGTGGCGAAGAATAAACATACAAGTATACAACGAACGAACAAAGAAACGACTATGCTGAATGTTTAGTTTTTAAAAACTATTATTTAAACTTGTATGTTGTTTAAATTGTATAAATGTTTTATATATTTCATTTTTATTATATATCTCACTTTGAGTCTTTGATTAATTGTATAAATGTTTAAATATACATCTTTAATATAAATAATAATATGATTATTGAGTCTTTGATTAATTGTATAAATGTTTAAATATACATCTTTAATATAAATAATAATATGATTATTGAGTCTTTGATTAATTGTATAAATGTTTAAATATACATCTTTAATATAAATAATAATATGATTATATATTTTAACAAAAAATTGTATAAATTAATATAAATAATAATATGATTATATATTTTGACAAAAAAATTCAAGTTTTCTTTGAAGTTGAAAGAAAAATTATTATATGAATTAAAAAAACCGAACTGGTTTGGGCCCGAACCGGTTTCCAAACCGACCCAAACCGGTTTAATAGAGTTGGGCATTTGGACCGGTTTATAACCCGAACCGGTTTGGGGCCAAAATCGGTTTTGACCGGTGTTGACCAAACCAGTTTCGGTTTGGACCCCAAACCGGTTTTCAAAAAAACCCGGTTTGTACACCTCTAATTGTGCGTATAGGTGAGTGTGTAGAGGTTGTAGTGGTAGATGGTGGTGATGTTGTGGTGGAAGAAGCACCGGTAAGACAGGGCGAAGGTGGAAGAATAGGTGATGTTGGGTGGATAGGCGAGGAAAAGTGTGTGGGTGATGAAGATTGGGCCAAGAGTAGGGGTGATGGAAATTGGGCCGAGAGTGGGGGTGATAAAGATTGGGCCGAGAGTGAGCGTGGTGGAAATTGACCGAGAGTAGGGATTTTGTTGAGGAAGAGTTTGGTTAATTAAAAGGGGTGGGTTGAGTTCAGTTAGTAAAAGTAGGTTTGGGGTGACGCAGGTAAGGGTGTGTGTGTAACGAACAATAGGAAGGTTTTGTAGTGTAACACCAAAGGTAGGAGTGAGGATCATCGGTGAGAAAGTCATACGAAGGTTTAGACTTATTGTGGTTAGCAAATGGAATAATTGTCTTGTCAAAAATTACATGGTGAGAAATGGTAATTTTCTGGGTGGTCAAGTTGTAACACTTGTACCGCGGTGATTTGATGGGTAACCTAGAAAGACAAATGGGTGGGATTGTGGTTTGAGTTGGTTTAAAGTAATGGAGGGGGTAAGAGGGTAGCATACGCAACCAAATACTCTAAGTGATGAGTATTTTGTTTGGCGTTTGTATAAGAGGTGGGTAGGAGATTGGTTTTGGAGTAGTTTGCTAGGTAGAATGTTAAGTGGATATTTTGTGGTAGATAAAGCATGATGCCAAGGGTTAGATAGTGTTTGAAGAGTGATCAAGAAGGGTTCGTATTATGTTACTTATGGAGTGGATTTTTTGTATCAATTTCCCATTTTGAGGTGATGTATAAGGACATGAAAATCAAAAGGTCATACCATTATTTTTGAAAAAATTGTGAAAAGAATTATTGTTGTTTGAAATATGTCAAAGACTTGTGATTTACGTTAACACATTGTAGGCTTTTAATAGCACAATGAAATTGGGTTTTGATATAGGTATGAAAGGTTTGAAATATGTCAAAGACTTGTGATTTACGTTGCATTGGATGTGCACAAAAAATATTAGTTTTGTTATCTAGAAAGAGGACGCAATAATGATGTCCACGGGTACTAACAATTGGTGAGGTTCAAACATCACTATGTATATAATCAAAAGGCATCAATGTAGAAGAGTTTGAATCATAAAAGGCTAACATAATATGTTTGCCCAAAATACAAGAATGACAAATACGAGATTGTTTAGGTCTAACATAATTAACAACAAAATGTAAAGAATTCAAAATAGCAGTTCCCGAGTGTCCTAAATGAAAATGTTAAAGGTCTTGAGAGATATCAACAAAGGTTGAAGGGCTAGTGATGCAAGTGTCCGATGAGAATGTGAGCGATAAGAATGTGAGCGAGTACAAGTCTCCGATGCTATTACATTGGATGATGGGCATCCGTGTCATGAATTCCTTTACATCAAAACCAAAGGGGTCACTCTAACATAGATTCTACATCTTGAAACCAAGCACTGCTTAGGGTTTGAACCTAGGTGATCTATCCATGACTTGGATGTAGCTTGGCTGAAACTAAATGGAGCCCTGCGGAAGAGCATCAAGTTGGCCCTTGCGAACATCTTGATGCACTATCTCCTTTCAACCCTTTGAGCGAAATACGGTTCAATGGAAAGGTATTTTCATTTGTTAAACGATGAACGGATAGAAAATTTTGATAAGGTGGGGAGCATGTAAAACATTAGAAAGTTTAAAAGGAGGAAATGGTGGAGAAAGAGTTTCTGTTCTGTTTCCAACAATTAGGATTTCAAAACCATTGCTGACAATAATATTCGAAAATACACCATTATTGACATAGGATGAGAAATTACCTTTGATGTTTGTCATATGAGATTGCACCGCTACACATACTAGGTTTGATCCGGCAGAGTTAGGACTCATTGTGTGTAGGGCTTGCTCTATATTAGTGGGAGTGTAATTTGTAAGGTATGTGGTATGTGGTTGAGGTGGTTTTGTGCCAAGAATACTCGGATCTGGAGTCGGGTTCGGCTGTTCCCATTGCCGAGTAGGACCCGTAATTAGGTAAGGGCATGGTGGGGGAGACTATGGTGCAGCCCATGGAGTTTGAGCATGCCAATGTTGAAGATTCCAAGGTTGCATACGATATGGAGGCTGCCAAATAGAAGAGTTTGTTGATTGATATCGACCACGACCATGCCTACATTCGCAGGTAGGCTGTGATATGTTGCGAGTGGGTTATTAGTGAGGCTGTGGAGGAGGGGTAGACCGAGCAGGATTGTGCAAGAGTGGGTCGATAATAGCATTGAGAGTGGTGTCTAACTTAGTCTGCCAATTGGTCGGTTTTGCGGGTATCTTCCACCACCAACTTGGATCTTGCATCATAAAAATCCGATAAGGGATCAGATCGTTAAATTAGCATACCAACCCTATCATATTGAGCATTGAGACTAGTCATCAATTATTGGACTAGATGTCGGTTTTCTTACCGGAGAAACAACGTTTGCAAGTTGGTCGGCTATCATCTTCGAGGTCGGCTATCATCTTCGAGGATGGCGACATCTACGGGTATCGTAGCTAGGGTTGATACCATCCATATAAGAGTTGAGATATGAGATAATTCTCCTATGATGTTATTGAATCACAAAACAATATATATAGGGTTTTAAAGATAACTACAACAATTATAAATATTCAAAAAATAATATCCTAACATAATATATTCCTATTGATTTTGATAGTTATGTATGAATATGTTACCAAGAACTATGACTTCGAAAAATTACTACTAATTTAATGTTAAGAGTTGTGAATTGTTGATAAAGTTTTGAAGAAAAGATCTAAGCAAATAAACTGGACACCTACAAACCAATAAAAGAATATATATTCTTTTTATAAACATGATTCACAACAAGAATAGCAAAGCCAAAAGGCAAAGAAAACTTCAGAGACCAAAACATGGTTAGAACATTCTAATAAATAATTTGACCCTTTTGTAACTAAAGCCATTTACACCACCCGAAAACACTTGCATCTTCGACTCGAGGACCCTGCTGTTAACACCAAACCTATTCACAGATTATGTTGACCTTTTAACACTAAAGTTGACTAATGTTGACTCTACCAAAGATTACCATCAAGAGCTTCTGATGAGGAGCAGTTACCGTGAACCACATTCCTAGGCTATCTCACATTCTTGACTGTCATCATAAGTTTCTGTCTCTCCCCTTCAACCTCGGCTAGTTGCAGACTTAACTGAGAATAGCGTGTGTGCATTTCATTCAACTCGGTTTCCACATTTACATACTTACTCTTGATCTCCAATGTGTCTTTGATCAACTCGTTGATGTCTCTGAAGCTTCTAAAAATTGCTTCTTCATCACTGTGTTGTTTGAGGAAAGAACTGCAAAAACATAATAGATTATCATGTTTGATAAATGTTCTATCTGAATGACAAAAAGTTACCATTTTGACTCTTTGTACAACAGATTGATAAGCGGTATTACTTATATAGTTATATGTACCTCTGGAATTGAATATTCGATTTCTTCTTCACCATAAGTGCTCCAGCAAGTTCGATCTCCAAAGCAAGCACCCTCCCTAATGTGTTTCCATCTCCCGTGAAATCCTTAAAACTTGGGTACATACCCTCCAGCTCTTCATTCGCCTTTAGTAACGAATTAATGATTAGAACAATCAAGAGTTTAATAATAAATAATGATGAAAACCATAGCGCAAATTACCTTGTGCAGTTGCATAAGTTCTCTCTGTAAATCTTGAAAACTTGAGCTAGAGCTCATCATTGTAAGAATCGATCTCTCGTTTTTCATCTTCTCCAACTACATTACAATAAAAGGAACACCGGGTCAGTTACTATCCTTAAGATTGTAAAAACTAAAGGTGACAATTTCAACCCGTTGATATGAAAATGGTTGAGTTCCAGTTGGATTTCATTGATATCAGGTCAAATGTATAAAGTTTTATTTGTTTAATTATTTATTAAAGATAAATTGGATTTTAATAATCCATACTAGTGGTTTGGCCATTAATAATCTTAGATTTCATTTTTGTTGTCAAGGACAATCCTAGTAACATAATCATCCATTGACTTGCACTTGATTTCTATTTGATTTTACTCACGATGATGATTATGACTGAAGTAGGGAAGCGTACGGCGAAATGGAGTAAAAATCAAGTGTAAACCAATTATGATAATGCTATTAGGATTTTTCTTAGCAATGAATATAAAAGTTAGGATTATTATTGGACAAACTGTAATATGGAAGCCAATGGGTCATAGTTATTAAATTCCAATTTGCCTTTTTTTAAATCACTGTGAGAATGAAACTCAGGCCCTCAAGGAGTTAAACGTAGAAACCGAACTTAAGACCTCTACAAGCTAAAGTGAATCAGATGCCTACCATTAAGCCATCCGTTGAAGGTTCAAATGTAGAAAGTGAGCTAAAAACTAGAACATGTTAAATGGGTTCGGGTCAAAAGTCACTTAAAGTCTATCCATATGCCTATTATCTACTACAGGGTTTTAATATGATAAAATTACCTTGGTATTTTAATAATAGATTCATGTAATCATATTTAATACATAAATTATTTTCAAAATACAAAGCTGATGAAACATTCCCAACTTAACCACAAAACCATCATTATTATAATTAATATCATCATTATAAGTGGTTTGTTTTACCTCAATGATCTGTGAAACAATCTTTTCTTTTTCCTCCTTGCAGCATTCAAGGTTTAGGAGAGCACAATCAAGTTCAGCCTGTATCGATTCTAACTCACCTTCCAGTCCACCGATTTTAACCAACAATTCTTCAATTTTCTTTAAATAAGAAGCTTCAGATTTTTTCCTGCTCTCGATTTCATCAAGGGCATCTTGCAACTTGATCAATATATCATCACCATGCCTTTTGGAAACAAAAAGTTGTTGCTTTAATTCTTGTACCGTTGTTTCACATTGTTCTTTCATGAAAGCTATCCTTAAAGATTCCGACTGCTGTTCAGGGACACTTTTTTCATGAACTTTTGACTTTTGTGCGTATTCCTTCATTTTGTTGGCATATCTACTCATTTCTAACAACTTTTCCTCCAGAATCACTGAGTACAGATCTAAGTATAAACTTTCACAACATACTTTATAAAGTTCTTCATCTGTGATATCATCACCAACCAAGAGCTGTTTTTCACAAAGATTTTGGTCTGTATTTGAGCAATTTTCAGGGGAAAAGGTTTGTTTAATTAGGTTTTGATTTGTCTCAAACAAGGAAGACACCTGGGCAGATAGCATGTCAAGATTTTTTTGCAAATGAGTCACTGCTATAGAGTAATTTAAACGACCCCTTTCAAGTGCTGCTTCTAAAGTGGTTACCCTTTTCTCGAGCTCCTTGTTAACACAAATCAAAGCATGCTTTTCTTCGGTTATTTTTGAGATTTGGTTGTTCATATCAAGGCTTATGGATTCAGTCTCAGTTTTGCAGGTGGAAATAGTATCGGCACATGTCGAATGCTCATTTTTTAGGCTCTGCAAGTCTCCAAGGATCTGTTTCCGGTTTTCCTCGAGCTCTGAAATCCTTTTCTCAAGCTCCAAATTAACACAAGTCAAAGCATGTCTTTCTTTAGCAGATTTTAAGATTTGATCTTCCATATCAAGGCATACTGATTCGGCCTCAGATTTGCAGGTGGAAATAGTATCAGCACATGTTGAATGCTCTTTTTTTAGGCTCTGCAAGTCTCCAAGGATCTGTTTCCGATTTTCCTCGAGTTCTGAAATCCTTTTCTCAAGTTCCTTATTAACACAAGTCAAAGCATGTATTTCTTTAGCAGATTTTGAGATTTGATCTTCCATATCATGGTGTACTGATTCGGCCTCAGATTTGTAGGTTAAGATAGTGTTACCACATGTTGAATGCTCATCTTTTAGGCTATGCAACTCACCCAGAATTTGTTCTTGTGTATCCTCAAGTTCTTGAACAAGCGCTTCAGTAGTCATAACCCTTTTCTTGAGCTCCTCGTTAACACAACCCAAATCATGTTTTTCTTTTTCAAGTCTTGTGATTTGGTTGTTCATCTCAAGGCGTAACGATTCAGTCTCAGTTTTGCAGATGGAAATAGTATCGCCACATATCAAATGCTCATTTTTAAGACTTTGCAGGTCTCTGAGGATCTGTTCCCGGTTTTCCTTGAGCTCTGAAACCCTTTTCTCGAGTTCCTTATTAACACAACTCAAATCATGTCTTTCTTCAGCAGATTTTAAGATTTGATCGTCCATATCACGGCGTATCGATTCTGTCTCTGATTTGTACGTTAAGATAGTGGAGCCACATGCTGAATGCTCATCTTTTAGGCTCTGGAACTCACCCAAAATCTGTTCTTGCTTTTCCTTGAGTTCTTGAACAAGTGCTTCGGTAGTCATAAGCCTTTTCTTGAGCTCCTCGTTAACACAACGCAAATCATGTCTTTCTTTTTCAAGTCTTAGAATTTGGTCGTTCATATTTTTGTAGGTCAAACTAGTGTGGCCACATGTTGAATGCTCAATTTGTAGGCTCTTTAACTCATCTAGAATCTCTTCGCGGTTTTTCTCGAGCTCTTGAACAAGTGCCTCCGCAGCCTTAACTCTTTTGTGAAGTTGTTCTTCAGCACAACCGAAATCATGCTTTTCTTTAGCAAATTTTAAGGTTTGATCTTTCATATCACAGCGTACCGATTCAATCTCGGCTTTCAAGCTCGAAATACTATCAACACATGTCAAATGCTCGTTTTTAAGGCATTGAAATTCTCCCGAAATCTGTTCTCTGTTTTTCTCTAGCTCTTGTACAAGTGATTCAGAAGTTATAACCCTTTTCTCCAGCTCCCGTTTAACACTCTCCAACTCTTGCTTTTCTTTATTGAATTTCAAGGTTTGATCTTTCAAATCACCGCGTATCAATTCCATCTCATATTTGCAGGATGAAATAGTGGCCCCACATGTCAAATGCTCGTTTTTAAGGCTTTCAAATTCCTTCAGGACCCGTTCTCGGTTTTCCTCGAGTTCTTGCACAAATGCTTCAGCAACCATTACTTTTTTTTCAAGCTCTTCATTAACACAACTTAAAGCAAGTCTTTCTTTGTCAAATTTCAAGATTTGATCTTTCATACAAAGGCGTATTGTTTCAGTTTCAGATTTGCATGTTGAAATAGTGTTAATACATGTTAAATGTTCATATCTAAGCTTCTGAAACTCTACTAGAATCCGGTCCCGGTTTTCTTCAAGCTCTTGCACAAGTGATTCATAATAACACTCCATCTCATTCATCTTTTTAATAAGATTTCCCCTTTCAATTTTTGCTTCGTTTAGTTGACGTAAAAGTTCTAAACTTTGACTATCTCCAAAGTCAAGACCTCTTGTAAGTCCTGTTTCCTTTTCAAGATTCTGTACAATACCAAGTAGCATTTCTAAATCCGAGTTTATGAAGCTTAGATCAGACTCACGGCACCTGATAAGAATCTTTTTTTGGAGCTCCCTTATTCGACCCTCTACAAGAAAAAGCCCGTCTACCCGTTGATCCTGTGTTTTACCAATTAATTGTGACCTTAATTTTATTTCATTTAACTGTTGCAGCTCATCTTTGAACTTTGAACATTCTGATCTGAGCATCATAACCTCTCTTTCTAGTTTTATACCTGAAGAAATCTCGTTAGTTAGATGTTGTGCAATCTTTTGTGTCTCCATATTCATCTCATTAGCCTGATTATGCAATGTATTTAGATCTTGCCTAAGCTCGAAGATGAAAGATTCAGCCATTTCCAAGCTTCCTCTGAGTCTATGATTCTCTTCAAGAGCAATGGCTAAGTTGTTATTCTTTGAACAATCTGTGTTTTCTTTTGACCGGATATGGACTGGCCCATTTGAGTTCAGTGATTCATGGATGCCTGATGAATCATGTTCATCAGCATTATAACTTTCTGAGTTGTTACACGCGCCATTATATTCAATGGCTGCATCTGAAAAATCTTGATGCATGCTTGTTTCTTCCATAATTGATGTAAGCTCCTTAGATTCTGATCTGAAATGTGTTCTTGTATTAACCTATTTAAAGCAAAAAAAAAGAAGAAAGATGAGTACATGTGTCTTGCCGTATAAGTGATTGTAGGTTGTAATTAACGGGTGTTTGGATGTGCTCTTTAAAAGCGATGTTTCCCATTGTATTGTTCAAGGGTATTTTAGACATTTAACAGATAACTGGATAAGACAATCAAACCTTATTTCCATGGTCATCAGAGAACTGCAACTCAGAAGATGATGTGCCAATACTAGGTTCCACTTCTCGGATATAATTGCCGCTGCTTTGCAACCCTTTATCAAACTGTTGTTCAAATTCTCTGCAGCAAAAATAATTAACATACTCCCTCAGTTTTATACAATTGCACAGCCTCACTTGTCAAAAGTTTTAAGAACATATTTGAATGTGGTCAAATATCTAAAATGCCCTTTAGTGAAGTAAAAAAAAACCAAAGAAAGCTTCTAAACCCATACCATTAGCATTGATTTACTGGTAATAATGTAATTCAATATATAAAATTTCTGAAGAATGAAACGTTGCAGTTTTCAAGATGCCATACCTGAATCCAGTTTTGGCTGTCAGCAACTGAACTGTAACCTGAAACCAAAAAGATTAAGTTAAAAATAAGTGTTTGATCTAAAAAGATTCTTAATTAAATATCTAGGCTATCCCCAAAAAATGATTTTATTATCTATCCATTCTTGTGATTGATTCTTGAAATTGTTTATCCAAACACACTTAAATAAATACCTAGATCAACTGATATCGGTGGTTATTAATTAAATATCATGATTACTTCTACAAAAAGGAAGTATAGAAGAATATTTCTCACATGCAACATAGTTCCATGGTCAGATCCATGAAGAGGCAAAGCAACAACAAAAGGGTTTAATGCATCTGCATAATCTGCAAGATTAATGGTAGCCTCACCAAGTATGCTTGCGTGTGAAGTACCCTGAAATCAATATTCAAGCAAAAGACAAAATAACCTAATTTAATGAATGAAACATCTTGATTTTCCCCAAAAGTTTGTGTCAAATAAATAGTAGAGTTTCAAAATTGTTAAATGGAAAGGAGAATTGACGCTTACCATTCCCACAATGAGATTGTAGAGCTTATCTTCATATCGTTTGTTTCTAGAATCTACTAGAAGTCTTGTAGTTTCATAGATAGGATCTGCCCATTTGCATGTTCCGTTCCTCACATTTGCTTTGCTAGTTTTTGCAATGATCTTTCCAGATTCGACAGGTATGAAACAAATAAATAATTTATCCCATCCGCTCTGGGGAATCTGATAAATTTCATGACTCATATAAGGTTTCACTTGTATGCATGCGTGCGTAATCAAAATTATTATTATATCGAAAGAAACGAGAAAAGTACATTTGTAGCATGAAATTGCAGCCGAAAAACAACTTTCACTTTAGTTTTCTCAAGCTTCCATTTGGCAGTCCTCAACATTACTGCAAAACCATGAATTGCAAATTCCTAGGTTCCAGCTGTTATTAAATCAGGATTACTGCAAATTCAAAGACCCACATTGCAAAAATGGTTTATTTTTACTTCAACAGAACATGATATATATTAAAAATAAGTTGAATTAAAACCACTTCTATGAGTTTGCAAATTCAACTGTGTAAGAAATCTAATCAGATATAGCAGTTAAAGATGACTGTTCTCTTCTTGTAATGAAGATGTGTTTCTTAGTATATCAGCACTATTAAGCTCAAAAATTTTATAGAAATCCTAGCATCACATGTGGATGTACCAAAATGTTCAACCAAATAAAGATTGTGTTTAGATTTTATGTTTCCTATGATTGTAATTGGGGGTCCCATCTCATTTTTCCTCAAAAAACTAATTGGGATTTGGGACCCATAATCACTTTCTTGCTTTGTCTTGAAGAATTAAAACGCGTGTGAACAGCATACTAAAGGTTGGTCAGTCATGTCAACGGGTCAGGTCTTGATCTAGATCTGCTCTAATCTGATCTATTTATATGATCCAACTGACCAAAAAACAAGAACCACAGATCCAATAAGAGATACAATAGATCGACCCATTTAGGCCGATCAATACTTGGGTTGACCGAAGATCCATCCAGGTTGATCCATTTAAAAACCGGTAGCACCCTATCACCCCCACCCAATCGGCATCAGTACCTCCCCTAACAATATTATTGCCGCCCACAACCATCATCACCACACTGCCTACGCCTACGACTAGCATCATGTATGTACACGTGCACATACACACACACATATATATATGTGTGTGTGTGTGCATGTGTACATATATATTCTCCAAATCATATGTTATATTCATAAGGAAGATCACTCATGTTGCAACAAAAAAAACAAGCAGCATAGATTTAAAAAAGTACTTAGAATGTAAAAATACAATGATCTATTGGATAAAAATCATTAATAAAATGATTAATAATAATAAAAGGAGCAATTTACGAGATTTAGCTTATAATTTTGCTAGAAAGATAATGGTTTAGAGTTTCATATGTCAGCATTAATGAAGACAAAAAAAACTTATAAATAAAAGTTAATCATGCCTGATGCTCATATGTTTTCAGTCATCATCAAATAACATGAATTAATATAACCACAATTGAATAATACCATCTACATCAAATCAAACACATATAAAAATCTATTAAACTAAGTCAAAGCTTGGAGCAAAGTCAATACTTGAACCAAAGTCAATGCTTACCTTCTCCAATTCAACGGTGAAGTCAACTCTGGTCTGAAACCCTAAACAGTATGAACAGGAACAACGCACTAACAAAACAAAATTAAAAATAATAGCAATCCTTAAAACACCCAAAAAGCAAGAAAGCGAATGCGCTCTCAAAGTATAAAAAATCAAAAAGCTTTAAGCACTTAGAGCTAAACATAAGTCAAACTGTTAAACACCCACTTGAAAAATCAACAAATTCAGCTAAAACTAACAGCAAAATCGAACATTTACATAAAATTGAAGAAATCCCACATGGGAAAATCACTAAACTCAGCAAACCAAATACCAAAATGGGCTTTTAGAGCTTAAACATCGCATTATACAGAAATTAGGATGAAATTGAAGGGGGGGATGAATCGAATTACCTGAAAATGCAAGATCTGAGTCAGGAGACTTGTAATTGAAGCAACATTAAGGGAATTTTGAGTTGAATGTTGCGTGAAGAAAGAGTAATTACAAGTGGGTGTATGGTTTCTTTATTATTATCAGGTGCTCTAACAATGGAATGAAATGGGATGAAAGGGGAAAAGGAGGAGCCAGTGAAAGGAGCAGTGTATTTGTAGTATTATTATTACTTGGGAGTGGAGAAATGACAGCTTGACTACGAGTGCACCGAATGTGGTCATTAAAGTCGTTAGGCTATTTATGACTTGAAAAGAGTGAGACTCTTTGTACGTCGTGTTTGGTAAATAAGGGTATCTTTTTATTGCTTTTTAATTAGTTATTTAACGAGTGTATTTACGGTAAATTCTTTATCACTATTCATATATTTATATAAAAAAAAATTATTTTTAATTAAATAATATTTTTATATATTTTTATCATTACATTTTCTCTATACTTAATTTATAACTATTTTTAAAAATTTTAAAATATTTATAAGGAATAAATAGTGATTGCTCAAATATACAAATGAAATTAAATTTTCTCTTATTCACTCACAACCATTTACAACCATTCTCTATAATATAGAAAATAGACTCATACATTTTTAGAGAATTCATTGTAAATGATCTAAGTTTTGAAACTATTTTGTATATTTTTAACTCTAAATAAAAATTACATGGATGGTACATATGATTTGATAAGAGCATTGTATATATCGGTTTGGGTTGGTACCGGGTCTAAACTAAAGCGAAACCAAAAATTTGGTTTTTTGGGTTTGTTTATAAAACCGTTTGGTTTTAGTTTTTCAAATTTAGTTTTAGTCTTCTATCAAGGGTTTGGTTTAGTTTTTAGTTTTTGTCGCTTATGCTTAATTTAAAAAATTACCAAAATATGATTAAGTTATTATCACACATTTTGCTCTATAATTTTTGAAGTATACAATTTTATCAATTTCTTACAAATTACTTTAGAAATAATGTTATGCATTAATATTTAAGTAAAACATAAGCAATATAATAGAAAATGAAAGTCTTATTATCATATGGTCTTGTTTGGTTCGGTTCAGAAATTGATCAATAATAATATATTGCATGAAGGCGTAGTAACTTAGCGATGGTGAACGGGTTTAAACGCTTTCAAAAAACATTTTTAATAAGTTAGTTAATGTGTAGAAAGTTAAGAGCCAAGGGAAATTAAGATATTTTAAAACTTTATTTTAATAAGTTAGTTATTTTAAAACTTTATTTTTAATTTATAGGATGAAAAACAATTTGTAAAAGGTTAAGAGCAAAGGTAAATTATCACGTACACATATCAATTAAGAATGGTTCACGCAGATTTATCCCTCACTCATCCCTGTAACTTTAGAGGAAATCAAATCCACCCATCATATTAGGTGTCACTATTTATTCCCCGTATTTATTTATTTATATAATGTATGAATTGTATGGAAGAAAAAGAAATAATAATTAAAAAATAAGTAAATAAGTATTATTTAATTGAATAGAGATATATACGGAGAATGAGATGTGAGATGTTTTGAAAATGATTGTTTTTATTAAATTATAGGGATGAGAATGGGAGATGGGTTGTTAATGCTTTTAGAACTTCTCACTAGTGAAATTGTGACAACCACTTATACTCTCGCTAAACTTCTAATGATGAACTACGTTTTCTGCCTAATTACTCTTTGGTAGGGATATTTGATCACTCCTATCCACTTAAGATAGAGATCACATTTACAACGTCTATAAATCGGACCTAGAGATTATATAATCTACCATTCGAACTACCCAAAGCCTAATAGGGGGTTGATCCAAACAAAAGGCAAAAAAAATTTTGTATTAAATATAACACAGCACATCCATCCCTATAAACTGTAAGAATAGTCTCATATATTACGTACTTGATGATCAAAGATTATATAGTTGTTTTTTAATTTTTTAATAACTACTTCATATATCTGGTTAAGTCTATCTATAAAGGTAATACTCATTTAAAGACTCGTCAAAATAGAGCCTCAAAAGATACAACTTCATTTTATTCTTTCTACTCTTTAGCATCTTACCTTTGTCTATCCTTTCTTCAAATGACAAAGACCCTCATGATGAAACCAATAGTTGTTTTTAGAATAGTTTATAATTTTATTAAAAAGGTTAGCAAGATGCTAGAGAAAGTAATAAAAAAAGAGAGAAGAAAAAAAAGAGATAGAACATAACTGTTACAACATAAAAACTACATTTTTCTCATTTTAAATTACCCATTTTCCCTCTACTTTTCAACCAAAGATAGAAAGAGTGTTTTAATGTCACCAATTACGTCCTTTTCCTTTGCTTCCTTGAACTTCCCATTTAAAACATTCTCATTCTGTGATTTCTAAATGCATCAAAGTGAGGTTAGGAAAGAGGCGTGAATCAAATTTTTTTGTCTAGTAGAGACCAAGCACTAACTTAACTGCTGGGATGAATCTTGAACATTTACCAATGTTCAAGTAAGTAACTTGCACCATCTAAATAATCCAGTCCATATCTTACTTGGTACCTCACATCCATATATATATTTTTCTCATTTAAGTTGCATCGGTTGCAACTAACATAACATTCAAAGCCTTGTCTTTTCAAGGTTGTTTTTTATGGTCTTCGATCAATCATATCCCTCCATCCAAATAAGTTCAATTTGATCGGCACCCATATGAAACCAACAGTTATTCTTGTTATTTGTGTCGCATGATTCTTAGTACCGAGAACGCTACATTCCACATACTTAGTCTATATACTAGCCAAAACAAACACGTATATAATGTTTGGAGTTAAGTATACGATTGGTCCCTGTGCTTTGCCCATATTACAATATCGGTCCCAACTTTTGAGAAATTACAGGTTTGGTCCTAAGTGTTCACCAGGTCGTAACAGTATTGGTCCCTAAGTTGGACGACCGTCTATTTTGGACGTCAAGTCCAGTCACTTGTGTTCCACGTGAGGGTAAAATGGTCATTTCGTCTTACTTTGTATATATAACTACATTTGATGATCTTTTCCCTCATTCACTCTCAACGAATTCCGTCAATCTTCATACGCTGTCATCAATGGCGATCTGTGACTGTGGAAGACTTGCGATCGTGCGCACATTATGGACCGATCAGAACCCTAGCCATCGGTTTTACTCATGCTTTGTGCAGGTATTACCTTACATTTAGCACAATGTCAGTCGATTAAGATTGTTTCGATTGTGATTAGTTTTCTTGTTTTTTATGAACCAGCCGTCACAAGATGGACCTTGCAGGCGCTTCTTAGGGTGGGTTGACCCCCCATCTGTCCTCGTGCAATAGACATTATCTCTAGTCTCTTGAGGTCCAAGAACAAGCTTGATGATGAGATTGTCAAACTGAGAGGTCAAGTTAGGAAGAAGGATTCAATCATTGTTGGTGGTTTGGGTTACGATTGGTTGAAGTCTGTTATGGTTTTATTATGTTTTGAATGATGTGTTTTGGGTTACGATTCTTTGATGGATAGTGTTTGTATATTTTTGGTTTGATGGCAGAATGTTGCTAGGGTTGAATGAACAATTGTAATGCAATGGGTTTTGAAGTTAGTAATGGAAGTATTTTTATGGTCATTGTGTCTTTATGCATTGTTCAAGTTTAATGTAAATATTTGTTTATGACCCATGTGTAATGAATTAGAAAGTTATTGCATGCAATGGCAATAACAATTTAAACAAACATAGGTTGGAGGACATTATGACCATTTGCAAATATAGATGACGCATTCAGTTGAGTCTATGAAGTGTTTTGACCCAATCGTAAAATCAACTTGTTTTGTCCCTATGGAAAAATCAACTTGTATTGACTCAATTAAATCACCATTTTATACATAAGTAAGTCAATAAGAAAACCATAAAAAGATGTTCATTACTCAACAACTACCCAGATGTCAAATACATAACCAACAGAAAGATAGTAATTGTCTAGAACAAGCCAAACACAATTGAATATTTTCATATTACAAACACTACATAAAAAAAACCATCCTCCATAACAAACATTCATGAAATTCAAGTACTCGGTCCACCCTACCCTTTGCAGCTCCTAGAATTGTGGCCTTTGTTGTTGCATTTAGCACATGTAACGGTCTTCCACCTCCTTGTCAACTTTCCACCTCGCTCAAGCTCATCTTCAACCTCAACCTGGTCCCTTCTTCGTTTCTTCTTTGGCCTTCCATTAGGGGTGTGATGTAATAGTGGGGTCAATGTAGTAGGACATTATGACTTAGGCCATAAGTTAGCACCACTCACTAGGCCTATATGGTTGGAGTAAACCTTATTCCATGTTTCCAACTAATAATAAGCATTAATTCATGACTCTGGTGGTCCAACCTGTGAAAATATGATAGTTAGTAGTTATAGTACACCAATAAACAAGCATATTGGAATTACCTCTTGCCTATTAACACCCATATTCCAATTCACTGCAACAGCATGCTTGTAAGGGATCCCCACCAACTCCCACCTCCTACAACTACATAATTTAGCAACAACATCCACCACTACTCGTTCCTTTCCTAGTCCACTAACCTGCCACTTATCACCCCCACTTGATATTACAGTGCACTTTACCGCCTCAGTTTTTATAACATCAAGAATTTTTGTTGCGCTGGGAGTTAGTAGTCTATCATACTTACCAATAACCTTTATTAAATTCACTATCCTCTTCATCAAGTACTCTCTTATGTACTCCAAGGCTAAAATGATTTATTTATCTCTTCCCTTAACTTTTTTTGGCATTTAGGACCTCATACATATTGTTTAACAAAACATCAGAAAATGCTCTTCCTATATAATTTTAGAACTATTAGTTCAGGTGTCCAATCAAACAAACAATTTTCTAAAAATTCAATATTTTAAACATTATATATTACTTGAGAAGTGCGACCTAGCCCAATGTTGGGGGGTATACTAGTCAACCATTTATAAAACTTTATGTTATACCTTTTTAATTGATCCATCTGAACTTGAAATTCTGGAACTGTAACACAAATGAAACCTAAATGTCAATTTCCGACTAACTTAGACATATACAATTTCTGACATAATTACTTGTAGTAGTCGTTGCACATCTCCACAATCAATCTTTGTATTCTTTATCTCTTCACTGTTGTTTCATATTCCGGTGAATATGCCTTAGATAGAATCTATGCTCTGTAGCTGGAAAGACAGTTGAAATGGCTGGAATTATCCCTTGTAATTATGAGGTTAGACATGGTTAAAAGTATCCAAATTCATTAGTAATTACAAATTGATTCATAGTAGTAATTAGAATTTGGAATTATCACATTTTGTCTGTCGAAAATAAAAGTGAAGTTTGCATTCTGTGGAAGCTCGATCATCTCGGATACACTCTAAGAACCATATCCATGAAGTGTTATTCTCTGCCTCAACAACAGGATATGCTAAGGGATAATTCCATAATTAGGATCCAAACCAACTGCAGTTAACACTTGACCCGGGTATGGTTCTTTCATAAATGCTCCATCTAACCCTAACAAATCTCTACCACATGCTTTAAAGCCCTCCTTCAATGCACCTAAACAGATATAAATTCTCTTGAAAACTCTAGAAACTGCATCTGGGTTACCTTCACTTTCAACCATGATCTTCACTATGGTTCCTGGATTTGTTGCTTGAAGTTCCATAACATAGTCCCTGAGTCATTCATATTGTTCAGTGTAGTCTCTCTGGACTAGTTTTGAATCTTGAACCTTAGCCCTAAAAGCTTTCATTCTTGATACACCTAGTTCATACCTCCTAGCTAACTCATCTTGTATGGATTTTATTGACATGTTGGGATTGCATTCAACATGATTCACAATCCAATCTTCTTTTGCCATGAAACTAGAAATAAAGTGATGAATCTTTCTGAATTGTAAGCAGGTGTGGTTAGGGTTATATGTTTTGCAGATCCAAGTTGCTTCCTTCGTGTTTTGTCTTGTAAAATACAAAACCCAAGGACACTCCAATTGAGATAGTTTAGCTTTTCTGACTTTTTATGCTTTTTTATTGGATTCCATCTTCGAGATGGGACCCTTTGCAGATTTCCCATGATTTCTAGCAAAATTTGCCCCACTTGCATGTGTGTGACATCCGTCACCTTAAGGTCCGTCAATTGACGTGTTTGTCCGTCATCTATTCTATATTTGGTCATTCCTCATCATTATTTGACTCTTTATGTGGATATCATGTGTGCAATGTTATCGTTGTGTGTGCATTCGTTTTAACCGTGTGTGAACCTTAAAAAGACCTTTAAAACTTTCATTTTTGAAAACGTTAAATATATCATTTTATAAATATAATAAATGTTTTAATATAACCATTTCTTAAGTCATGACAACATTAAATTAACTTTTACAATTAAAATAAAACACCTAACGAAGTCGTTTTTCAACCGAACAAAATTTGGGAAAACTCGGGGGTTAAGTGCAGGGACTAAACTTGTAATTTTGGAAACTTGGGCTGGGTATAAATACCCATATTCCAGCCCTAATCTTCATTATCACCATCTTCTTCATCTTCATCTCCTCTTCACACACTAAATCTCCATCTTAGCACCAAATCCGACCCGAGAGGTCTCGTTTTCTTCGTCTTGACACCGTCTACAACATACACTACCCCTCTCTAGCAGGTAGTTGTCTTTGGTTGTCCATTTCTTAGCCTTTTCACGGCTGTCCAAACTAGGGTTTCGGGTGTTCGGGTTCAACCCGAACACACAAGGTCGTATGGGTGCGTGTGAGGTCTCTTTGCTTGTGTTTCATGTTTGTGTATGTTTGTTGAGTGTTTCTGGAGGTCTTTGTGGTGTAAAACCCGTGTTTAGAGTAGCTCGGGGGCTGCTCCTCCCGACCACAGTCGCGATTCTGCAGATTGGGCGACTGGGTCATCCATGCGATTGAGCCGTGCGACTGAGTGGGTCGTGCGACTGGATCATGCGTCTGAGTCAATCGCGCGACTGAGTTGTGCGACTAGGCATGTCGTGCGACTGAGTTGTGCGACTGAGTGTCTATGTGCGATTGAGTCATGCGTGCGAATGAGTGTATGCGAATGAGTCATGCGATTGAGTGTTTGTGTGCGATTGAGTCAGGTGACCGACTGAATGTGTGCGAATGAATGTGATTCGCACGACTGGGGTCCAATCGCACGAATGAAGGTTCAATCGTACGAAAGTAGCTAATTCGCACGATTGAAGGTTGATTCGTGCGCATGGAAGTTGAGTCGTGCGATTGGGTGTTGTGTGGTACGACTGAAGGCCAATCATACGAATGAAGGCTCAATCGTACGAATGAAGCTGATTCGCACGATTGAGGGTTGATTCGCACGAATGGAGGTTGAGTCGTGCGTCTGGCCTTGTATGCGACTGAAATTGTTGTGTTTGACCCCTTGTGCGTGGCGTGAGTATGTCGTGTGGTGTCGAGGTAACACTAACACAATAATGCCATTGTTTGGCCACGAAAATTAAAGTCAACGCGAGAAAGGGCACAGAAACTATTTTGAGCAAATTAAACTAACGCTTTTACAACGATCAAATCGACTTATAACGATAGACACTTATTCAATGTTTCTTCGATAACAACAATACTTTTACTTAAACATCATCGTTAGTGGCGACAATGTCTTGTACTTGGATCTACATAAGGTCTAGTACGTGTGTCAGTCTGTGTGTGTTGTACGTGACCCATCCGATACGACCCGAACCGACCCATCATTATTGCGCGCTTATACATATATCATATCATTAATGCTATACAATAACTGTCAATAGGTGTTTGACTGTTTATTTGCATTCAACATTTGGGATACATCGCTCATACATACTTACCACCTAACAAGTGAGTTTCGTGGCCCCTTTTTACGCTTATACAATATTTCAATCATTTACAAATTGGGGGAAAAGTATGCTTACACAATTTTTATGCTGTACAACTTACATACATTTTACATACAAGGAATCAACGTGATACTGTGTTGCAAGTACTATTTGATACATGCTTGGGTCTGCTGTGTGGTTCTATCTTTGCAACTATTTAATTCCAGTGTGGGAACCGACGGTTAGGTATTGGTAGTACTACTGGGTTGACACCCCCACCCTCGTTCGATGGTATACTAGTTGGTACCATCAGTGGCCAGGAACGGGCCCTTGGGTGAATATATGCCGACAATTTCTTTGTGTACGTCGCTAGGTTTGGTTGCAAAGCTCATGTCATGTGATATTTACTTGTGTAATAACTGTATTCACGGTATTCCGACGCGCTTATTCATTACAGCATCACTTACATTTTTATTACATAAACCTGCGAGCTCACCAACAATTTTGTTGACCGTTTTAAGCATATCTTTTCAGGTGATCATGCAAGTCCAGGAATCTAGGTGTGCTGCCTTAGTGGAGACCCTAGGATGCATTTTTGGGACTTAGCTCATGTTTTGTTGAACAATCTTTTAAAACAATGTTATCGCATGTAAACAATTATCAACATTTGAACTTGTTCCCGGGTTGTGGGAATTAACATTTACATTTTCATCTTATGTGTATATATGTTATCATCATCATGTTGCTCATGGCTATGTGTTGTGGACATTGACTAAACACGACACAAGTCCCCTTGTCGTCGGGTGTCGTCATGACACACATGTCATCATTTATATATATTGCTCTCTATCGCTTACCATGTGTTATGACGATCCCGGTCTCGTTACATCCCCGTGTTTCCGCTTTTAGCGGGGGTGTGACAGATTGGTATCAGAGCCATTGGTTATAGAGAATTAGGCAATACGCTTGACCTAGACTATAACCTAGGAACCTTCATGTAGATTTGCATGCTAGGACTCTGTATGCATATTATATCTCGTGTATGTGTTCCTCGCTGCTTGATTTGTTCATCTATTTGTTATGTGATCTTTCCACCCTATGAGAGAGCCCTTGTGCTCACTCTTTTATGGGGATGCTTCTATTGGATCTTCCGTTCCCTCTGCGCGCCGAGTTAGTTATCAGATCCGGGTATTAACCCGAAGAGATCATCACTGATCATGTTATTACGCTTGACCTTGGACATTGAGATTAATTCTGAGGAAGTACATGTCTGAAACCTCGAAAGATGAGGAAATAGACAACCTCCGCTAGACTAAACGTGATTGTATACATGGACTTACCACTGTTATGATGGATTATTATGGATATGATGTAAAGGAAAGTCGGATGTCATGTAACCGGATCAGGCATCATTCTCGGTACATCGTGGGTGTGGTGGGAACGCTGCGGGGAACCCTATATATAAACACCACCGGTATACCGAGAATATGCTTGAAATGGGCTGCATGGTGGTCTGGCTGACCGGAACATGAACATTGGAATTTGATAAGTGGAATACATTTGTATCATATGGTGACTAAAGTTTATATGTTACCTCTTTTATGATTAGAACATGCCGCCTCGAAGAGTCACCCGTAGCAGTAGTGGCGGGAGTGAAGCCCCAAGGGGCAGAGGCCGAGGCAGAGGCAGAGCACCAAGAGCAAATGATGCTCCTGCCAGCAACAGTCAAGGAACAGGGAACGCCGACATGGCAGCCCTGATCGCTCAGCAATTGGCCGCACTGATTCCTACTATCGTGGCCCAAGTGAGCGACGCACTTCAACAACACCACCCTCACGGGGATGGTGGCAACGATATGGAGCCCAAGGTGGGATTGAAACTGAAGCGGGAAACGGGAACCCGACTGGAAACGAGAGCAACCAGGAAACCGGAAATGGAGGTACTGCCGGTATCAGACTGGAGTGGTCAATGCTCGTCGGGGATGCTCGTACAAGGAGTTTGTGGCTTGTAAGCCAAGGGAATTCGATGGGAAAGGTGGGGCGATAGCCCTAACCAGGTGGTTGGAAAAGATGGAGGCAGTGATCGACATCAGTGAGTGCCTCGACAGCCAGAGGATCAAGTATGCTACTTGTTCTCTACAGGGTAAAGCCCTAACCTGGTGGAACACCCAGATTCAAGCTCGAGGAAGAGAGTCCGCGATGCAAATGTCGTGGGACGAGTTCAAAGCCCTAATCACCGAGGAATACTGCCCTCTCAACGAGATGCAGAAGTTGGAGCATGAGTTCTGGAATCATGCCATGGTGGGGGCAGGGCATGCAGCTTACACTGATCGTTTTCATGAGCTGGCAAGATTGGTTCCGCATCTGGTTACGCCGGAATCAAAGAGGATCGAAAGGTACATTTGGGGACTCGCGCCTCAAATTAGAGCGATGGTTACAGCAGCCGCTCCTCCTACTATTCAGAGCGCGATTCTGAAAGCTGGCGCTTTGACTGACGAGATGGTTAGAACAGGGGTATTGGGCCGAGGGGCCGAGAAGAGGAAGGATGTTGGGGAATCGAGCTGGTCGAGTGCCGGAAGGTTTGAGAAGAGGTCTAAGCCGACCAGGAATTTTGTGGCCGTGTCTCAGGCCAGAAGAGAGTATGTGGGGCCGCACCCCAAATGTGACAGGTGCAATTATCATCATCCCCCAGGGACGCAGTGCCGGGTGTGCGCTAACTGTAAGCGCCGGGTCATTTGGCAAGAGATTGCAGAACTGCGCCAAATCTTGTAGCACCCGTCAACGCGGTTAACCCGCCGGGAATGCAAGGGCTTGCTTTGAGTGTGGGAGCCCCGATCACTACAGGAACATGTGCCCCAGGCTGAATCGGGCACCGGGTCAACAGGGGAACAACCAGCAGCAGGTGTTGGCTATCGCTGGGAATCAAGGCCCGGCTACTCAGGGGAACGCAGCTCGGGGACGTGCATTCGTCATTGGAGCTAATGATGCTCGTCAGGACCCGAATGTTGTCACGGGTACGCACTTACTCAATCATCACTTCGCATCTATATTATTTGATACTGGAGCAGACAATAGTTTTATTTCTTCTGAGTTTGTGCAATTACTTGATTTGAGTCCTAGTAGGCTAGAAACTAGCTACTCTGTAGAAATGGCCAATGGTAAGGTTGCTCAGGCCGATGAGATTATTAGGAAGTGTTCGTTGACGTTGGAGGATCATACATTCGACATAGATTTGATACCCTTCGAGTTAGGAAGCTTCGATGTGATTGTGGGTATGGATTGGTTGTCGCAGAATGGAGCAGAGATTGTCTGTCGAGACAAAGTAGTACGTATCCCTATGCCTAATGGGGAAGTACTCAAGGTTCAGGGAGAACGACCGGGTAAGAGCTTAAAGCTTATTTCCTGCATGAAAGCACGCCAGAGTCTACGAAAGCAGTGCTACGCTTTTCTGGCTCATGTAGTTGAAAAGAAAGACGAGGAAAGGAAACTGGTGGATATTCCAGTGGTACGGGATTACCCAGAAGTATTTCCAGATGACTTGTCTGGTTACCTCCTCCACGACAGGTGGAATTCCGTATTGAGTTGGTTCCTGGAGCTACACCGGTAGCGAAAACGCCATATCGACTAGCACCATCCGAGATGCAAGAGTTGTCTAGTCAATTACAGGAACTACTGGAGAAAGGTTTTATTCGACCGAGTCATTCACCGTGGGGAGCGCCGGTACTATTTGTCAAGAAGAAGGACGGATCGTTCCGCATGTGCATCGATTACCGTGAACTGAACAAGTTAACGGTGAAGAACCGATATCCTCTCCCCAGGATCGACGATTTATTTGATCAGCTGCAAGGAGCTTCGTATTTTTCAAAGATCGATCTTCGTTCTGGTTATCATCAGCTAAGGGTTTTTGAGGACGACATACCGAAGACTGCGTTCAGAACTCGTTATGGGCACTATGAGTTCTTGGTCATGCCGTTCGGGTTGACCAACGCACCAGCTGTGTTCATGGATCTAATGAATCGGGTGTGCAAACCTTACTTGGATAAGTTCGTGATCGTGTTCATAGACGATATACTTATCTATTCCCGATCAAAAGAGGATCATGTAGAACATCTTCGGGCTATTCTGGAGCTGCTACGAGAAGAGAAACTTTTCGCCAAGTTCTCAAAGTGCGAGTTTTGGCTGCGGGAAGTAAAGTTTTTGGGTCATGTGGTCAATGAGGACGGGATTCACGTAGATCCCGGCAAGATCGAAGCGGTGAAGAAGTGGGATACGCCCCAGACACCATCAGAGATACGGCAATTCTTAGGATTGGCCGGTTATTATCGTCGCTTCATCGCGAATTTCTCAAAGATCGCGCAACCGTTAACCCTGCTTACTCAGAAAGACAAGAAGTTTGACTGGGGTTATGCACAAGAGCAAGCGTTCCAAACGTTGAAAGAGAAGTTGTGCAACGCGCCGATACTGTCTCTCCCAGACGGAACAGATGATTTTGTGGTCTACTGCGATGCGTCACATCAAGGATTGGGATGTGTACTGATGCAAAAGGACAAGGTGATTGCCTACGCTTCGCGACAACTTAAAGTGCACGAAAAGAACTACACCACTCATGATCTTGAGTTGGGCGCTGTAGTATTTGCACTCAAAATTTGGAGGCATTACTTGTATGGCACCAAATGCATCATTTCACCGATCATAAGAGCCTTCAACATATTCTGGATCAGAAGGAACTCAACATGCGCCAACGACGTTGGGTAGAGCTTCTTAGCGACTACGATTGTGAAATCCGGTATCATCCGGGGAAAGCTAACGTGGTGGCTGATGCCTTAAGCCGTAAAGAACGTGTGAAACCACTACGTGCACGAGCGTTGGGATTGACCATTCAAACCAACTTGAAAGCTCAGATTCAAATTGCACAGAGTGAGGCATTGAAAGAAGAAAACCTTGCGGGAGAAGAGTTCCGGGGGTTAGATAAACAGATGATTCGCAAGGATGACGGTATTCAGTACTTCATGGATCGCATATGGGTACCCAAATGGGGAGGTGTTCGAACCTTAGTCATGGATGAAGCCCACAAGACGCGATATTCTATTCATCCTGGTGCAGACAAGATGTATCATGATCTTAAGGATCTATACTGGTGGCCAGGCATGAAGAAAGACATTGCCTTATACGTCAGCCAATGCTTGACGTGTTCGAAGGTCAAAGCTGAACATCAAAAGCCATCGGGATTATTACAGCAACCTGAAATTCCCGAGTGGAAATGGGAGAACATAGCTATGGATTTCATCACCAAACTCCCTAGAACAAACAGCGGTCATGACTCGATATGGGTCATTATTGATCGAATGACGAAGTCAGCACATTTCTTGCCTATCCGAGAAGATTACAAGATGGATAAGTTGGCGAGATTGTACATCAAAGAGGTCGTGACACGGCACGGGGTGCCGGTGTCAATCATATCCGACCGTGATAGCAGATTCACTTCACGTTTTTGGCAGACGCTACAGAAAGCATGGGTACTCGGTTAGACATGAGTACAGCCTATCACCCTCAAACAGATGGCCAAAGTGAACGCACTATACAGACGCTAGAAGACATGTTGAGAGCGTGTGTAATCGATTTTGGTGGTAGTTGGGATGCTCATCTGCCGTTGATTGAGTTCTCCTACAACAACAGCTACCATACAAGCATTGGATGTGCTCCATTTGAAGCGTTGTATGGAAGGAAATGCAGATCTCCCGTTTGTTGGGCCGAAATTGGTGAAAGTCAGCTGACAGGCCCAGAGATCATCCAAGAGACAACAGACAAGATTTTCCAAATCAAAGATCGACTTAAAGCCGCGCGAGATCGCCAAAAGAGCTATGCCGACAATCGTCGGAAGCCTCTAGAATTCAATGTTGGGGATCGTGTGTTACTCAAAGTTTCCCCTTGGAAAGGAGTCGTTCGATTCGGAAAGAAAGGGAAGTTAGCCCCAAGATACGTTGGACCATTTGAGATCACTGAAAGGATCGGTCCAGTGGCTTACCGATTAAGGTTGCCACAAGAGCTTAGCGGTGTACATGATACTTTTCACGTGTCAAACCTCAAGAAATGTTTGGCCGATGAATCCCTTCACGTGCCAATCGAGGAAATCAAGATTGATGACAAGCTTCATTTTGTTGAAGAACCCATTGAGATCATGGATCGAAAGGTCAAGCAACTGAAGCGCAGTAGAATACCTATTGTTCGCGTAAGGTGGAATTCAAAACGAGGGCCAGAGTTTACATGGGAACGTGAAGATCAGATGAAACTCAAATATCCACATCTTTTCGAGGATGACACTCTTGGACCTAACTCCAGCTGAATTTCGGGACGAAATTCTCTCAACTGGGGGATACTGTGACATCCGTCACCTTAAGGTCCGTCAATTGACGTGTTTGTCCGTCATCTATTCTATATTTGGTCATTCCTCATCATTATTTGACTCTTTATGTGGATATCATGTGTGCAATATTATCGTTGTGTGTGCATTCGTTTAACCGTGTGTGAACCTTAAAAAGACCTTTAAAACTTTCATTTTTGAAAACGTTAAATATATCATTTTATAAATATAATAAATGTTTTAATATAACCATTTCTTAAGTCATGACAACATTAAATTAACTTTTACAATTAAATAAAACACCTAACGAAGTCGTTTTTCAACCGAACAAAATTTGGGAAAACTCGGGGGTTAAGTGCAGGGACTAAACTTGTAATTTTGGAAACTTGGGCTGGGTATAAATACCCATATTCCAGCCCTAATCTTCATTATCACCATCTTCTTCATCTTCATCTCCTCTTCACACACTAAATCTCCATCTTAGCACCAAATCCGACCCGAGAGGTCTCGTTTTCTTCGTCTTGACACCGTCTACAACATAGACTACCCCTCTCTAGCAGGTAGTTGTCTTTGGTGTCCATTTCTTAGCCTTTTCACGGCTGTCCAAACTAGGGTTTCGGGTGTTCGGGTTCAACCCGAACACACAAGGTCGTATGGGTGCGTGTGAGGTCTCTTTGCTTGTGTTTCATGTTTGTGTATGTTTGTTGAGTGTTTCTGGAGGTCTTTGTGGTGTAAAACCCGTGTTTAGAGTAGCTCGGGGGCTGCTCCTCCCGACCACAGTCGCGATTCTGCAGATTGGGCGACTGGGTCATCCATGCGATTGAGCCGTGCGACTGAGTGGGTCGTGCGACTGGATCATGCGTCTGAGTCAATCGCGCGACTGAGTTGTGCGACTAGGCATGTCGTGCGACTGAGTTGTGCGACTGAGTGTCTGTGTGCGATTGAGTCATGCGTGCGAATGAGTGTATGCGAATGAGTCATGCGATTGAGTGTTTGTGTGCGATTGAGTCAGGTGACCGACTGAATGTGTGCGAATGAATGTGATTCGCACGACTGGGGTCCAATCGCACGAATGAAGGTTCAATCGTACGAAAGTAGCTAATTCGCACGATTGAAGGTTGATTCGTGCGCATGGAAGTTGAGTCGTGCGATTGGGTGTTGTGTGGTACGACTGAAGGCCAATCATACGAATGAAGGCTCAATCGTACGAATGAAGCTGATTCGCACGATTGAGGGTTGATTCGCACGAATGGAGGTTGAGTCGTGCGTCTGGCCTTGTATGCGACTGAAATTGTTGTGTTTGACCCCTTGTGCGTGGCGTGAGTATGTCGTGTGGTGTCGAGGTAACACTAACACAATAATGCCATTGTTTGGCCACGAAAATTAAAGTCAACGCGAGAAAGGGCACAGAAACTATTTTGAGCAAATTAAACTAACGCTTTTACAACGATCAAATCGACTTATAACTATAGACACTTATTCAATGTTTCTTCGATAACAACAATACTTTTACTTAAACATCATCGTTAGTGGCGACAATGTCTTGTACTTGGATCTACATAAGGTCTAGTACGTGTGTCAGTCTGTGTGTGTTGTACGTGACCCATCCGATACGACCCGAACCGACCCATCATTATTGCGCGCTTATACATATATCATATCATTAATGCTATACAATAACTGTCAATAGGTGTTTGACTGTTTATTTGCATTCAACATTTGGGATACATCGCTCATACATACTTACCACCTAACAAGTGAGTTTCGTGGCCCCTTTTTACGCTTATACAATATTTCAATCATTTACAAATTGGGGGAAAAGTATGCTTACACAATTTTTATGCTGTACAACTTACATACATTTTACATACAAGGAATCAACGTGATACTGTGTTGCAAGTACTATTTGATACATGCTTGGGTCTGCTGTGTGGTTCTATCTTTGCAACTATTTAATTCCAGTGTGGGAACCGACGGTTAGGTATTGGTAGTACTACTGGGTTGACACCCCCACCCTCGTTCGATGGTATACTAGTTGGTACCATCAGTGGCCAGGAACGGGCCCTTGGGTGAATATATGCCGACAATTTCTTTGTGTACGTCGCTAGGTTTGGTTGCAAAGCTCATGTCATGTGATATTTACTTGTGTAATAACTGTATTCACGGTATTCCGACGCGCTTATTCATTACAGCATCACTTACATTTTTATTACATAAACCTGCGAGCTCACCAACAATTTTGTTGACCGTTTTAAGCATATCTTTTCAGGTGATCATGCAAGTCCAGGAATCTAGGTGTGCTGCCTTAGTGGAGACCCTAGGATGCATTTTTGGGACTTAGCTCATGTTTTGTTGAACAATCTTTTAAAACAATGTTATCGCATGTAAACAATTATCGACATTTGAACTTGTTCCCGGGTTGTGGGAATTAACATTTACATTTTCATCTTATGTGTATATATGTTATCATCATCATGTTGCTCATGGCTATTTGTTGTGGACATTGACTAAACACGACACAAGTCCCCTTGTCGTCGGGTGTCGTCATGACACACATGTCATCATTTATATATATTGCTCTCTATCGCTTACCATGTGTTATGACGATCCCGGTCTCGTTACATCCCCGTGTTTCCGCTTTTAGCGGGGGTGTGACAATGTGTTTCCTGGACCTCTGTTAGGCTACTGTCATTGGGTTTCTGGACCTCTGTTAGGCTAATGTCAATGGGTTTCTTAGACCCAGTTTGTGTATAATTAGGGACACAACCTTCACAAACAACCCTGATTCTCACCTTATCATTTCTTAAAAAAAATAACTGCATCCGAGTCTGAACAGTATGCATTTTAACAAGATCTTTGACTTCATTAGAACTACCAAATTATTGGCCTACATAAAAGGTTACCTCTGCAGTTGGATTATGTGTTTACAATATAAACAAAGCATTACATTAAACATAAATTTAATATGAAATCTATAACAAAATAGAAAAACACAGTTGGTTGAAAACTAACCTTATTTTTCCTTCTAAGTTCCCTTAATTTATTGCTCCTCTTGCTTTCAATATCATTCATGGAGGAGTCTGTTAAACTATCAAATGACTCATAACTCAGGTTTTCACCATCTAACAACTCAACACTGCCATCATTGGCTAACAACTCAACACTGTCATCACCTTCATGGTTACCTACACCGTTACTATGCATGGTTGACCCTCCAAACTCTGCCCCTATATCGATATAATCTTAGAAGTCCCTCACCACTGTCATTCTTAAATTCTTGTGAGAAGTCAAAGTCATCAAACCTATAACCATACACAAATGACCCCTCATTCACATCTAACCTACAGGATCGGTTTTTGTCACTTTAACACTTTGTTTATCTCTCAAACTCACTTGTAACACACTCGAATTATATGATGAAGCAGAATCCCTTCTAAGAGTTGATAATAATATACTAAGTAGCAAAGAACACGAAGAAATAATTTTCAAGGTACTTGTATATATTACTTCTCAACTCAAAGTATTACAAGACTCTTACAAGCATATTACATGAGTTACAATGAGAAACTATATATACTAGATCCTATAGCAGGATATACTTTGATACCAGCTGGAAACCTATGACTAAAGCATATACTACAATGCTAGAGTTAAGGTATCTTAGATAAAGTATTATCTAAGATATGGTAGTCATGACATGTCCATGACTTAACTTTTGTCACCAACTAAAGTTGGTAAATGTACTAACTGATAAAGATGAACAGTGGAATAAAATATGGTCAACTACATGGCTTTTGAGAAACGCCATGCAGTATATCAGAGGTCAGCGGAGTGTTAGAGGGACCATACTTATGTCCACTGGTTCATAGTAGTGTCTTCCGAAGGTTATTTGGCTTCGGAAGAACAAGTTCTTCCGAAGCCACTTATACTTCGGAAGAGGCTACTTCTTCCGAGGCTTGAGGACTTCTTCATATCTTCACACTTCGGAAGTTGACCTCTTGATTTTATCTAAGTCTTGAACTTCGGAAGAGAATACTTCGTCTTCAAAAATTGGAGTTTTCCTTCGGAAGATGATCTTGCACTTTGTCTTTGGAAGAACTCCATTTCCTTCGAAAGTTCCACACTTAGCTTTGGAAGTCCTTTATTAGCTGCACCAAAATAATCTAAGTGATTTGGTTTTGGTTGCACCAGTCTTTCTTGATCCAACAAACTCTCCCTAGGCTGATGCTACCAAAGCCTCACTTATTTCTGCTTCTCAAAACTTTCAGCACCAAGGACAGAAGATGCTTATCTATTTCCTTGTTCTTCCCTGAAGTAGTGTTGAGAAGTTTGTACAAGTAATTCGTGAATAGGAGATCCAGTCTGTCACTCTGAATGACATGCACCCTTTGTTGTGCTCCCCTGAAGAGAGTTAGTTGACGGGAGTTATAGTCATACTCCCATCTAACTATGGATTCAAGTTCCAGACCTTCAACCATTTGAAGAAAGGCTTTGCCTTTGGTTGCTGATCCTTTCCTTTCCTCCTCCTCCCTCAGTTTTAACTCTTCTTCAATCTTGGTCCTAGCAGTTAGCTCGGCCAGATGAAGATTACTCAGATGATTTTTGATATGAGCAGCTATCTCAGAGTTGGAGGGGTTGGAGAGTGACTTCTCTGCTAACTCAGCAATGTCAAATCTGCTTAAGTGTAGCAGAGATGAGGCATTCAACCTATTTAGCTCTCCACTCTCTCTTTCCACAACAAAGTTGTGAGAAGAGTCTTCGAACCTCCACTGAATAATCTTCTTTCTAGGTACAAGGGGTTGACTTGGCACTTTGTTCCCTTTCTTCGTATCCAGTACAGTCACCAGCCTTCTCTTTAGCTTGTTCTATTATTCATTCAGTGAATTTGAGTTGTGGCCAAAGAGTTTTGCGGCTTGGTCCAATGTTCCTCTAGGCAGATAAAGAAATTGATCTCTGGTGAGGGGACATGAGGAGCCATCAACATAGGTTAGTTTGATAGACTCCTCGTCACAAGAGATGTCGGTCAAGGTTGTACAATTGATGTGCTTTGTCTTGATCTCCTTAAACTCCTCTAAGGAGAGATGTTTGGAAGGATAAGGGGATGGTTTGGGAGGTTTTTGGGTAGGTTGTGGTGTTTGGGTTCTGGGAAGTGTTTTGGGTTTGAGGATGGGTAGTTTAAGTGTTTGAGGTGAGGAAGTAGGTATGGATGATGGTGTAGGTTCAGGGGTGTAAGGCTCAGAGGTTGGTTCAGTTTTAATCAGGAATGGAAAAGGAATTGGTTCAAGTTGTGGTTAGGTTTGAGGTTGAGGTTGAGTGGTTGGTTTGAAGATCATCCCCTGTCCCTTTCTATATATCTCCTTCCTTTTCCCCGAGCGAACGCAGCCTTTATATCACTGACATGTCGTTGGAGAGTCTTCTCAGATATTGGACCCATCTGCCTGCCAGAGAAGCCATGAGCCCGGAGATAGTCCTTCATCCAGGCTTTATCACCTATCTTTCTAGCAGCAGCGAGTCCTGCTTCTTCTTCCTTCGTCTTCTTCATCATCAGCTTCTCCTTTGCAGCTTTCTTTCTCTCCTTCTCCATTTGATCTTGCTCTTTGTTGAAGAGCCATAAGATCGTATTATTGTCATGTGGAGATAGTTCTTCTTTAGAGAAACCCCTTGAGGTTAGGAAAGTTATCCTTTCCCTTCTTAGCTGCTGATCAGTCTCTCTTTTCTCTTTCTCTCTCTCTCTTCCTCCAAGGCCAACCTTGCTGCTTCTTCCTTTTGCTGAATTTGCAGCAAAGTTGTCTTTACTAACTACTAACTCCTCTAATGTTAGCAGGAGTTTATCTTCATTCACAGCTCCCAGCTTGACAAGCCTGTCAATGATCTCTACTATTCTCCTATTGTTGATAGCCTCCTGGTTGGCTGTAGCTGCTTTGCTACTTGCAGCTAGCAGCTTCCCAGTTAGGAGTCTACCTTTCCTTTTAAGCTTTTCTAACCTTGCTTCCTCCTGAAGCTCTTCCTCATTCATCTTCCTCTTTCCTTTGACATCTTCGGAAGTGCTAGACTTTGGAGGTTCTTGAATGGAAGTTTCAGTTTGAGTGGTGGTTACGGGAGCTGGAGTCAATGATGATGTTTGAGCTAGGGGTTGGGTGAGAAAATCCTCCCTATTGACCTTAGATGCAAGATCTAGGATTTCATCTGTGACTTCTAGATCATCGGATAGAGAAAATAGTCCTTCCGCAGCTTCAATCTCAGCTTCGGAAAGTTGAAGTTGTTCTTCCGAGGCTTTGACTTGTGTTTCGGAAGTCTGTGAGAATGCACTCTCTGTCCCAACTATTTTAGTTGTGGGGCATCAGTCCTTGTTTCCCCTTTGAAATCAATCTCAGGTTCCACTTGGACCTTAGGTTGACCAACTTCCTCGACAGTAGTAGAAGGTGCATTCAACCTCTGAAGCTCTTGAGCTCCAAAGTATATCACAGACATATCAGGACTTGGCTATTCAATAAAAGATTCCATCAGGAACTTGTTGAAGAACCTGTTGAGATCTTGGAGCATCCTTTGGTCCACTTGAATTACAACTGGAGGAGCCTCAGGAAAAATTAAAGCTTGTTGAATGGGGTATCTTGAACTTAAGGTAGCAAGAGCTTGACTCTATGGTTTCTCATGTCTTTGTCCCTGAACATTCTCCTCCTTTTTGGTAGCATCATCTTGAGAGCTTAATGAGATAGAGGAAAAGGTCAATGAGACCTGAATTGGTACATGCCTAACAGACCTCTCAATCTATTTCTCAGCTAGTTTGGCCTTGAGAGTTTCAATCTCAAGTTGCTGAGTGGCAGACCTATCCTCTAAAGTCCTAACCTTAGATTCAAGGTTCAAGACTTTAGAAAGTAGGTCTTGAATGGTGAGTTGCAGTCTTCCCTCATCTTCTTTTGAAGAATCATGGGGAGATGAGGTAACATACCTAGTATGTTCATCCTCACCACCAGATGTGGTTTCTTGGCACCCTGGTTTCCCTTTCCTAGTGATGTCTCTTTCATAGTCATCAAATGACATGGTTGTTGTAGATTCAGTCTCAGTGATGTTACCACTGTCTTGAAGGTCCAATGAGGCTCCTTCAGTAGTGGCAGCTGAATCTACATGACTTCCCTCCACATCAGTGGGACTCACCTCAGTTAAGGCTTGCTGATGGGGACTAGAGATAAGAGGTCTCTCTAGGCTCTGTTGATCCTTGAGAGAGTGTTGTGAATCAACTTCATTGCCCTGAAGAGACATAATCTCCTCATAAGTTCCTATCAATAGGTCAGTAAAGGATATAGAGGTTAAGCCTAAAGACTCGAGACCTTGGCCAATGTCTATTGGCATTGAGCCTATGGTGGGGCTGTCCCTTTTTGGCTGCTCAAGGAAGTATAAAGACTCACCCTGAGGGTTTACAGCTTGGGTTTGGGGTCATGGGTTTGAGATTGAGGAGACTCAATACCCATATTAAGGTCAATTGTGAAGGATGGTGAGACCTCAGACTGAGTGGGAGCCTATTGTTCTAGTCTAGTCTTTTTGGATTGAACAGGAGAAGCTTGTTCAATCGAAGTAGATTGAACAAGGGTTCGTTTGGGGCGTCTCTGGTATGTGATAGTGATGGGGCGAGAAGGTAGATTTGGCAAAGTGAGGGTAGTTGCTGGTGTGGGTTCATCACATGTGGGTTAATAGGGATATCACCAGGAGCCATTGGCTCAATCATACCTGGAAGCAGTTCAGTATGTCTTCCAGTGTAGTTGGTGGACACTCTCTTCAAGACTTTGAAGATGGTCGGCCTCATTTGGGGACTGGGAGAATAACTGCACAGACAAGGTGACTCTGGTCCAGCTCACAGTTGATAATATGCTGAATAAACTTGGGATACATATAGAATGTGTCCCTTTGAAGGTTCCCCATAAGGTTAAGTAGCACAAATCTTGAGTAATTGAAGCGGAGGCTCTTCACCAACCCATGAACTAGGCATCCTAGTTCATATGGGATTTGATCCCATCCCCCAGACTTGTTAGACAAACAGTGGAGAACAACATGGAGTAGGAACTTCCAGTTGTATGAGAAATTAAACTTGTAAACAGTAGACCTGCTCACATCTCCACCATATCCTATTTGAGTATAGGTGTTGTCTAGATCTGATTTGGGAAATTCAGTAGGAGCGCTTTCATCATGAAGTTCTAGATGCTCCCTGATGAGTTGTTCAGTAATGATCAACTCCTGGCCACAGATACTCGACCTTATTACCCTAACCTCATTTAGGGTTTCAATCCGACCGTTGGCCCATAATTCAGCCATGTAGTTTGAGTAAATAGTAGGGTTGACAGTCAAAGCGGTGTAATAAGTGGATTGGGTGAGAAAGGAAATGATATCTGAGAAGTTAGCATCCCTGGAAGAATCAAGAAGTGCGACTTGGTTGTGCTGAGGGTTAAGTGTTATTGTGAGAGAGTTGCAGGGAGATGAGTTTGGAATTAGGTAAATTGGAGACGAAGGAAGCTTTTAGGGCATTAAATTTGGTAAAAAGATGAAAGTGATAAGTCGAGGTTATTTAAATGGGTGAAATGGTGGTTTTGGTGGTTTGGATAAGGTGACAACATGTTTTGGTGGATGATGTGACAAGGGCGGTAAGGTTTAGTCCATTTAAATAATCCGACATCATTAACAAAATCTTTGCTTTTTACATAGTGGGGCCCAAAAGATTTCCGTTACACAGTAAAATCTTTCTTCCGAGTATAAGGTATTTTCGAAGGTAATCTTCTTCCGAAGGCAATTTTACTTCCGAAGGTAAAGTTCTTACTTCCGAGAGTAAAAATTTCTTTCTGAATAGAGAGTCCGATAAGCTTCGGAAGTAGATCTGATATGTAATCAATCGCTTCTTCCGAGACTAAAAACTCTTCCGAGAAGAAGATTTTCTTGGGAGGAATTTTGCTTCGGAAGATATGTAAAATATCTTCCGAGAGTTAATTCCTCTTCGGAAGAATTTATACTTAATGAAATTTCAGAGAAAGACTTTTTGTAACAGGGCTTAGATTGTTTTGACACAAGACTTTACACATTAAAAAGGTTTTCAAATGAGATAGAGTAATCAATGTTTATCATCCCAGTAGCTGTAATGAGATACTTGAATCTTTGTTCATCAAAGGCTTTGGTGAACAAGTCAACATATTGTTCATTTGAGTCAACTTTGATCAGTTTAATCAGATGTTTCTCATGAATATCTCTAATGAAATGATACCTGATATCAATGTGCTTTGTCTTGGAGTGCTTCACTGGATTTTCAGTAATGGAGATAGCAGTATTGTTGTCAATGTGGATAGGAGTACTCATGATGTTAAATCCGTAGTCTATTATCTGTTCTGAATCCATAACAGCTGAGCACATCAACTAGCAGCAGCAATGTATTCAGCTTCAGCAGTAGATGTTAAAACACAGGATTGCTTCTTGCATTTCTATGATATGATCCTTCCACCAAGAAATTGACATCCACCTGATGTTGATTTCTTGTTAATATTGCAGCCACCATAGTCACTATCTGAGTAGCCGTAGAGATTAAAATTGTTGTTCCTTGGATACCAGAGACCTAATTTAGGTGCTCCTTTGAGGTATATTAGGATTCTCTTGGCAGCAACTAGGTGAGACACCTTTGGAGCAGCTTGATATCTTGCACAGATGCAAGTTGCAAACATGATATCAGGTCTACTTGTTATGAGATACATCAGAGAACCAATAATTGCCCTATACTGATGTTGATCATTATCCTCCCCCTCAGAGTCAGGACAAAGATTATGGTTTCTGAGTATAGGTGTTTTGGCTGACTTACAATCTTTCATATCAAATCTTTCTAAAATGTCATTGAGATATTTAGATTTATTGATGAAAAACCCTTCCTTCATTTTCTTCACCTGAATTCCAAGGAAAAAGTCCATTTTTCCCATGAAACTCATCTCAAACTTCTTCTTCATAATGCTCTCAAAGTCTTTACACATTTGGTCATTTGAAGAACCAAATATGATATCATCAACGTAGACTTGAACGAGCAAGATGTCCTTTCCAGACTTCCTTATGAAAAGAGTTTTGTTAATGGTACCTCAAGTGTAACCATTCTTCATGAGAAACTGAGACAATGTCTCATACTATAGCCTAGGTGCTTGGTGCAGCCCATATAGAGTTTTATCCAATTTGCACACATAGTTGGGGTGTTGTGGATCTTCAAATCCTGGAGGTTGGTACACATAGACTTCCCTACCTTTATTTCCATATAGAAAGGCACACTTGACCTCAAGCTGGTAGACAGTAAAATTCTTGGATGCAGCATAAGCAAGGAAGATCCTAACTGCCTCAAGTCTTACAACATGTGCAAAGACATCAGTATAATCAATTCCCTCCTCTTGAGTGTATCCTTGAACTACCAGTCTTGCCTTATTCTTGATGATCAAACCTCTATCATCTCTCTTGTTTCTGAAAACCCATTTGCTGCCTATAGTCTTGACCAGATGGTATCGGACATAGGTTCCAAACCTTTTGTCTCTTGAATTGAAGCAGCTCCTCTTACATTGATTCAACCCAGCTACTATCTTTCAAGGCATCTTCTACTTTTTTAGGTTCCATCTGGGATAAAAAGCATGAGTACAAGCAGACATTACCATTGTGAGTCTTACACCTTTAAAGACTTCCCTTATGATGTTCTCAGCTGGATAAGTGTTATGAATCCTAAGTCTAGAAATTACCTCCAATTACAAAGATAGATCCAGATTGGATATATTTTTCTTAGGAGCTTGAACACTGGGTCCAGCTGCTGTTTCAAACTCATTCAATGAGAACTGATTGAATGAATGAGAAACATCATCATCATTTGTTAGCTGTGAAGCAGCATTAACAGTTGCTTGTTCCTTCCAGATGCTACTTCCATCAGCTTGGTGTTGTGCAGTGTCACCTGATGAGGTTTGAATGTAGACAGGTCGATCACTGGTTGAACTCCAGTATCCCTTGAGATAGTCATGCTATCAGATCTGCCAATAGTAGGAGCTTGGTTTGTTGCAGATATTGGAGAACTTGGAATAGGTCTGGGTAGCTCAAACAGTTGGTCTTCATCAAAGTCACTTTGAGCACCTGTTCCAGCTGAAACATTTTCACAAGAGGGTTTAGAATAGTTTGGAAACAATTCTAAATCAAAGATATGATCAGGGCCATTCCCCCTAACACAAGGAGTGTGCTCATTAACTATAATGTTAAAAGATTCCAATTGTTGATTTTTGATGTTATAAACTCTATAAGCTTTAGAGTTAGAGGAATATCCAACAAAGATAGCATCATCCGACTTTTCAACAAATTTTACCAAATTGTCCTTTGTGTTAAGTATGGTACACCTGCTACCAAAGGACCTTAGAAAGCCAATGAACTATGGCCTCTTGTTCCATAGCTCATAAGGGGTTTTTCCATGTGGCTTAACTACAAGAACCCTGTTCTGCACATAGCATGCAGTGCTGATTGCCTCTGCCCAGAATGTTAGAGGAAGCTTTGAATCAGCTAACATGGTCCGAGCAGCCTCAATAAGTGCCCTGTTCCTCCTCTCAGCAACACCATTTTATTGTGGAGTTCTAGGAGCACTATATTGTCTGTCAATCCCTTTTGAGTTACAGAATGAGTCAAGAACTTGATTCTTGAACTCAGTCCCTTGATCACTTCTAATTATTTTAACCTTGTGATCAATTTGATTTTCTATTTTAAAAATAAAAGATTTTAAAGTTTTAGCAGCTTCATCTTTAGTTCTTAAAAAGAATACCCATGTAAATCTTGTAAAATCATCAACAATCACAAGGCAATATGATTTCCTTCCAATGCTCATTATACTTGTGGTACCAAATAGATCCATGTGCAGTAAGTGTAATGGAGTGGTGATATAGTTAACAGCTTTGGATTTATGAGATGCCTTGTTGCTTCCCTTTCAGGCGCGCAACACAGTTATCTTTGCAGAAAAATTCCTTTGGCAAACCATGTACCAAGTTATTTTTAGCCAATTTATTCATTGTTTTAAAATTCACATGACACATTCATTTATGCCATAGTGTTGACTCATCACCATCAGCTTTGGAAAGAAAGCATGACACTTCATCGATTGGGAAAGCATTGTTCATATCAAGTTTGTACATATCCCATTTCCTGGGAGATCTAAGAAGCACCAATTCCTGAGGAATTGTCATCCCGGGTTTGAGGATAATACACTCATGTTCTGTGAAGAGCATCGGATGCTTTTGATCACAAAACTGAGAAACACTTAACAGGTTGTGTTCAAGCTGTTTGACAAAGTGAACTTTGTCAACTTTTAATTTTTCATTGGATATACTTTCTCTGCCAGAAATATATCCTCCGGCCTCACCTCCAAACTGGACAGGACCTCCATCAAAATGTTGGAATTGTTGAAGGAGAGATTTTTTTCCTGTCATGTGCCTGGAGCATACACTATCCACAATCCACACATTTTTATTCTTGTCATATGGATGTCCCTACACATAAGATGAGATGATTAGTTTTGATTAGAAACCCAAGCCTTGTTGGTCTTGGTTTCTTCCAATGATAGTGACATAATTGAACTAAAGTTTATGCATGGGGGTTCAATGGATGTCTTTGAAGAAGAGGTTTGGGCTGCAACATCTTCCTTGATCTTCCATTCCATCCCTTGGTTGATCATAGAGGATGAGCTTGTTGAAGCTTGTGCAGCTTGGCATTCTTCCGAAGCTTCTTTCTTTTCGGAAGAAACCTTCACCACCTTTTCTTCCGAAGTAGTCTTCTTCTGGGATGTTTTCAAGGGGACTCTTTTGTTCTTTTGAGTCTTGACAGCTTTAACTTCCGAAGCTATTTTCCGTTTTCAAGAAAGACTTTCTTCCGAAAGCAACCTTGCTTCGGAAATAAGCTTTCCCTTTTTCATCACTTGAACCAGTTGATAAGGTTCAAATGAGAATCCTTCACTGACTCCTTTTCTTTTAACATTGTTTGCATAATGTGTGCTAGAAGGATTGTAGTAACAATCTTTGGCCATGTGGTTTTACAGACCACACATTATGCATGCAATGTTAATCTTCTGGGAACTTGAGGATTGTTGTTTCTTGTTCTTCTTTTCTTAATCAGCAATTTTTCCCTTTAACTTCTGATCCTTTGGTAGGACAGGAGTGCTGGTGCTACACCTCTTTCCTGAATCAGAGTTTCATACCATCTGGAATCCAGCTAAGATGAATACACCCTTTTGCTTTAGGTGTATCTTCAGCTTTGACTCAGCCATTTTCTTGGCAGTTTTTCTGGCTGCCTTAGCTCTACTTCTTCTGGCTTTGGTGGTCAGGGGTTGATCATCACCGATAGGAGTGGGTAAAATTACCTGGTTCTTCCGTGCGATGGTCTCCATGGTTGCATCACTCTTTGATTCATGAGAAGGTGGGTCAACAGATGGAACCTCTTGCTCTTTTGTGCCACACCTTGGTTGTCTAATAGACTCATAAGAATGTGGTGGAGCAATTTCATTGGTTCCCAACCACCTTTGATTTGGTAACAAAGTTTTGAGTAAGAGGATGATGCAAAACTTGAAATTTTTGCTCAGAAATAGCATGCTTCCTGGCTTGAGCTCAGCTGTGACAAGCTAGGCTTGAGCCTCAGACAATTTGAATATTAAATCCTTGATTTGAGTCTTATAGTTTGTATGTTCATGTTTTAATAACGACACAGTTTTCTCTAACTCCTCATTTTTCTTTTGATAGTCAGATTCAGCCCTTTTAAAATCAGATTTTAAAACATTTAAAGACTTAGGTGCTGTTTGTTTTTTACCAAAACATCTTCCCCACCTCTTCATCTGCGCGCACGCAGACGCGGGAAGAGGTTTTCATTGCGCAGACTGTTTCTGGAAGACGTTTCATTAAAAAACGTCTGCAGGAGGTCTGCATGGAGATGATGTGGACCTATGTCTTCTGAGATCTTCTAACCTCTTCTCACCTCCCTCACCTCCCCTACCTATGCCTTAAGTTATTGTATTGCATAGTGTGGTGTACAAATATACAATACGTGTGAGACAAAAAACGAGACACAAAAGTATATAAAATGGTAACACAAAAGTATATACAATACGGTTGTATATATGTTGTATGTACGTACGGATGTGTGTGTGTGGTACAAGTCCAAGAAAACAAGTGTTAAAAATAGGTTTAATCTAATTACAGAATATTTTTTACCATTCTGCATATGTTAAAAACAAACAGTCTTTTTCTTGCAGACTGCAGACATTTGGTCCACCTCTTCTGCTGCAGATGTCTACAGATGTGGTCCGCAGACTGTAGACGTTTTCCTGCAGAAAAAACAAATAGCACCTTAATATCGGATTTAATCTCCATATTGTAGTCATTATATAACTTAACCTTAGCAATACAAGATGGAGTACAAAGATGTTCATATACCTTATTGTTATCTGTTCCAGCCATGAGTGCTTGAGCAGGAGTCACATCCTGTACCATAAAGCTCCAATCAACTTCTTGAGCCATAGCAACTGTCTCAGTTGACTTTCCAGTAGCCGTTGGTGTACAGGGATGTGTGGAGGCCTGTGGGGTTCCCGGATTTGACTTGGGAGCCTTGCATTCCCTAGCAAAGTGACCAAGTTGGTTACAGTTGTAACATTTGGCCTTAGTCTTGTCAAACTCAAATTTGTTGTTGGTTAGGTTCTGGGGAAATTACCTTCCAGTTCTCTTGAAGAACTTCTTTGCTCTATAGGTTAACAGAGCCATTTGTTGGACTATGTCCACATACTCCACATCATCTAGGCTGAAACACTCTAGATCATCAAAGCAGTACTGATAGTCACTAGAGTGCCCATTTCCTAAGACAAAGGCACAACTATCCTGAAAAGAACTTTGCTGAGCCTATTGAGACCTTGGAGTCTCAAGGAAAGTAATGTATGGCCCAGAAGAACAAGATGGTTGCTGGGTGTATGTCAGGTACTGTTGAGGTAGGGGGTCCTAAGCCTTCAGCAACCATTAAAGCGTTGCTAGAAGTAGACTCAAGGGTCTGCTCGTCTGATGGCCTCTCTTGTTCTCCATCTCTAAATAGTATACATCAAGGATGCTATAAAGTTCAATCATGGTGAGGGTGTTCAGATTTTCTGTCCTCTTGATAAAGACACAATAAAACGTCCACTCATTAGGGAGTGCACTCATGAACTTTCTTGTGAGATCTTTTAGTTCAAGGGCAATTCCCACAGATTGAAGGGAAGAAATAAGATCCATATACCTAAAGTATTGCTGGCTGAGGCTATCTCCAGCAATGTAAGTGAAGTTCTCGAACTGTTGCTTCAGGGAATCCTTCTTGGAGTAATTGGAGATGGAGTACATCTGAGCAAGTGCATCAAACAGTTCTTTGGCTGACTTGCAATGCTCAAAACCCACCATGATGGAGTTGAGTATAGCAGGAATTAGAACCGTCATGGCATTGCTGTCAATGTCCAGCTTCTTCCGGTCCTCATCAGAGTAGTCTTCAATAGCCTTCTCTATCATGGCATCGTTTCCACCTGGTGCTGCCACCTTTGATTTGTAAGGGCCATTGAAAATAGATTGTCATATTTTGTTGTCCATGTGTCTACTCCATGATCTAAAGTTTTCAGGGGTGATGATGGGTGCTTTAGTCATCGTCCCCATCTATACTTCAGATTTTTGGTTGAGGGCCATTTTGAGTGTGGTGTAAGGAGGAGTGAAAAACAGGTTGATTTGAATGGTAAGATCTCACAATCAAGAGCCTAAATAGCTCTGATACCAATTGCAGGATCGGTTTTTGTCACTTTAACACTTTGTTTATCTCTCAAACTCACTTGTAACACACTCAGATTATATGATGAAGCAGAATCCCTTCTAAGAGTTGATAATAATATACTAAGTAGCAAAGAATACGAAGAAATAATTTTCAAGGTACTTGTATATATTACCTCTCAACTCAAAGTATTACAAGACTCTTACAAGCATATTATATTAGTTACAATGAGAAACTATATATACTAGATCCTATAGCCGGATATATTTTGATACCAGCTGGAAACTATGACTAAAGCATATACTACAATGCTAGAGTTATTATCTAAGATATGGTAGTCATAACATGTCCATGACGTACCTTTTATCACCAACTAAAGTTAGCAACTATACTAACTGATAAAGGTGAACAGTGGAATAAAGTATGGTCAACTACATGGCTTTTGAGAAAACGCCATGCAGTATATCAGAGGTCTGCAGTGGAGTGTTCGAGGGACCATACTTATGTCCACTGGTTCATAGTAGTGTCTTCCGAAGGTTATTTGGCTTCGGAAGAAGAAGTTCTTCTGAAGCCACTTATACTTCGGAAGAGGCTACTTCTTCCGAGGCTCGAGGACTTCTTCATATTTTCATACTTCGGAAGTTGACCTCTTGATTTCTTCTAAGTGTTGAACTTCGGAAGAGAATACTTTGTCTTCGGAAGTTGGAGATGGCTCTTTAACAAAGAGCATGATCTAACCCTTGGTTCACATGTGCACCCTGGTTCATATCTAACCCCTGCATCACTAATTTGACCACCCTCGTTCACAGTCAACCTATCACTAACAATTACACCCTCATTAACATTAATACCTTCATTGATACATACAACTCCCTCATTAAGTTGATTCAAATCTATACCCTGCCTCACACCTTCAACTTCATTTACACCCGCATTCACATCAACACCCTCATTGGTATGTACATCTACACCCTCATTCGTATATACATTTAAACCCTCATTGTCATTTAAACTAGAACTCTCACCTTTTCTGTCTAGGAGTTTCCTAGGAACTAATATTTTCCTCTTGCCAAGGTCATTAGCATAACCATTCACATCATCTAAGTCCTCAATAACAACATTAGATGACTTTTGTTAATTGTCTTCATTTGTTACACTTGACCGCCCTACCTCAATAAAAACATCAATCAGCTCAGTGTCTGTAACATACTTTCCCATTTCCCTAACATCAGAATCATTGCCTATAGATTCTAAACCAAAGTCCAAACCTGTAACACCCGGAAATTTTCTTTGAAGCCGACGAAAGAAGAAAAAGAAATAAAGTCCAAAGTCGAGGGACCAAACTTACCAAAACGGGAAAAGATTGAATGGGTGGGAGTAAAAAAGGAGGAGGGCAGCCCACACCCTCCCCCACACTCATTCATTTTCGGGTTAGAGAGAAAAGAGGAAGAAAAAGTGGTCTCAAGCTTGGTTTGGGTGGATTCGAGCGTGAAAATCGAAGTGTAGCGGGTTGAATCGAAGCTCTTCTCGTCAGGGTTGTTTGTGTGAGTTCTAGGACCCCTCTTTTACACATTTTTGAACGATTTTAGGGCTGGAACACATCAAAATCTGTTTTTGAAAAAGTTGGGTGTTGAACCCGTTTGTATGCGTATGTGTATGTGTTTGATGCATGTGTATGCTTGAATGATGTTATGATAGGTTTTTCTAAGGCTTAGGATGGTTGATTTGAGCTTAGAACGAGTTTGGGTGAGCTTGGAGGCCGAAAATGGCAGTTTGCGTTCGGCTGAACTGCATTCTGCATCAGATAAGGCTAGGCGACCGACTGGGATGCGACTGGAGGCCATACGGCCGATTGGCGTGAAACTGAGGTCAATGCGCACGATTGCCATGCGACTGAGGTCCATACGCATGAAAGTCATGCGACTGAAGTTCATGTGCCAGTAAGGCATGCGATTGAAGGTTATGCGACTGAGGTCCATGCGCGTGGAGGCCATGCGACTGAGGTTCATACGCATGAAGGTTATGCGACTGAGATCCATGCGCCTGGAGGCCATGCGACTGAGGTTCATTCGCATGAAGGGTATGCGACTAAAGCCCATGTTCCTGAAGTCATGCGACTGAAGGTCATACGCATGAAAGCTATGCGACTGAGAGTCCATACGCATAGGTGTCCATTCGCCCATAGGTCCATTCGCATAGGGTCCATTAGCCTGATGTCCATTCGCCTAAGTGTTCAGTCTCCTGGAAAGCCATGCGACTAGAGGGTGTCCATACGCCCAAGTAGGGCTCATATGCCCGAAAGAACAATGGTTTATTTTCTGACTTTCGAGGGAAAGTGCAAATCTGGGTTTTGACTTGGGAGCTTCTCGGAGGTTTATGTAGGTTGACTTGGAGGTCATAGATGATATGATGGGCATGTGCGATGTATGATTGATGCTTATGTGATGGTGTATGTGATGTATGATTGATGTATGATGATGTATGATTGTTGCTTATGCATGATGGTGTGTATGATGTATGTTATGTACGTATGATGATGCCCTGTATGGTGATGCTGTATCTTTATGTTTATGTTCCTTGGTATGTGTGGTTATTTTCCCGGTGGCTTTACATCAAATGTTAATGAATGAAGTAAACGTGTTATGCAACGTAAAGTGGAAGATAACGGAAAGAGGAAAATGATGAATGAGTGCATGCATTAATGAATGAACGAAAGTATGAAAGGCTTGCAAGCAAAATGTACAGAGGTCCACGGCTCTAAAATGCCGTAAGCTCAACTGCGTATGGTTTAGCTAACCCTTAAGGATACACACAGGGGTACCAGTCTTTGTGACTGACCAACGATGTGGTACATGGTGTATAGTGATTACTCACCTTGGTGCTGGTGCCAGGCTATGTGCAGTGTGGAAGTCATTTATGATCTTCGGTCCAGTACTCATGTTATGCATATTGTTGGGGTTGGAGTAGTGATTACTCACCTCAGTGCTGGTGCCAGGCTGTGTGTAGTGTGGAAGTCATTTATGATCTTCGGCCCAGTACTCGAGTTATGCATAATGTTGGGGGTGTAGTATACGGATGGGATCTTTGTCGCTTACCCCGGTGCTGGTGCCAGGCTATGTGTAGTGTGGAAGTCATCTATGAACTTCGGCCCAGTACCCCATTTGTTTTGGGCATAGCTGATGACATTGATCCAGATTGTGATAGAAAGATAATGTGATAAAGAAGGAAAGGGCTAATGACAGAAGTAATGATGAACGTATGAATGAAAGTAAGAAAGTGTGAACAAATGAAAGTTAATGAACGAATGATGAAGATAATAAATATTATCTATGTGTATGTACGATGTGTGGTCACGTTTTAAAAGCCTGATATGATTTGAAAGAAAGAAATGAACGGTTTTAAACGAAAGAAAAGTATGTTTTATTATAAAACTAGAACTCACTCAGCAACACTGACTTTTATGTGTTTCCAAATGGCAGGTAAAGTTGCTGAGGATGGCACGGGGCGGCTACTCAACTCTTTTGGATGGCATCCATATTTATGATGCTTTTGTAATGTAATGAACAAATATTTTGTAATGGGACAACGATGTATTATGTTTCAAAAGTTTTTATGATGAAATGAAATGATGTTTAATGTTTCCGCTGCAACGTTTTATTTAAGTTAATGTAATTATATGTTTTATGTGCGATGAGGAACCAGCTGTAGCGTCCCAGGAAAGGGCCCTAACAAGTTGGTATCAGAGCCAAAGTTTAAGTGAAACGGGTAAATTTTCAAAATAAACCTTAACTTAAACTGAGAATGGGACGGAAAGGGAAGGGATGCCAATCTGAGTAGCTGTGTGCTATCAGGTATTTTCTTAATGTTAACTGGTATTACGTGCGCATGTTATGTGGTTTATGTGTTGCTTGTAGATTTAGATGCTGATGTAGTCAGGATAGGTAATGCTCGGGGTATGAAGAGTAAAGTAAGTGGCTAATCACAACTGGCCACTGTAATTAGGGACTTACTATACTTGGCATATACTGAGTTGTTCCCTTGAATTACCGTGTTAGTGTTTGAATCTTTCAGTGTGTTAGAGAATGGCCGATGGTAGATCATCTAAAGCTTCGTGTGGTGGAGGTCGTGGTGGACGTGGTGCTGAACCACGGGTCACAAAAGGAAGGCCTAGGGCCGAAGAGGTGGTTCATGAAGAACCTGAGACCCTTCATCCGGAGGCTGGGGATGAGAGTGCGAATTTGAGGGCCTCAGTGAAAGAGGCAGTTGCAGAGGAGGTTCATCAGGTCATGCGGATGATCCTACCGTCTGTGGTGACCGAAGTGATACAGGTGGTACGAGAAGGGGAAAGAAAGGAAAGGAACAGGTCCTCGATAGGACAGGAGGGGCCGGAGACCGAAACGGTTCTCACCGATGATGAAGAAGAGGAAGAAGAGCCTGCGTCGGAGGCAGCACGAGGCTGCAACTACGGGGCATTTATGAGATGCAAGCCCCCTACTTTCGATGGAAATGGTACTGCTGCTGCTTCTCACCGGTGGGTGAGAGAGATGGAGGCTGTACTTGATATCAGCGAATGCCGAGAGGACCAGAAGGTGAAGTTTGCTGCCCACTCGTTTGTAGACTCGGCCCTGTGTTGGTGGGACAATATTATCCAAGTTGTGGGAAGCAGGGCTATCGGGAGGATGAGGTGGACAGAGTTGAAGAGGCTAGTGATGAGGAGTTCTGTCCTTGCCGTGAGATGGACAAAGTTGAAAGAGAGTTCCTGCAGCTTGAGGCGGGAACATGACACATCAGCAATACCCCACTAAATTCAACGAAATGGCACGGCTGGTGCCGGATCAGGTGACGCCTCTATCACGAAAGATTAAGAGGTACATTCAGGGCTTGCCGGCGGATGTCCGTAGGCACATGATCGCTGCCCGACCGAGCACGTTTAGGTCGACGGTTGATTTGGCGGGGAGATTATACGATGAAAGAACTGTGGTGGTGATAGAAGTTAGCAAGAAAGGAGAGGGTGATCCGGATTGGAACGGGAAGCGATTTGGACGTGGCAGAGCCGCTCCAAGTAACAAAGGCGCACGAGTGGATGACCAGCGTGAGGTCACACCC
>CM046045.1:10169800-10179800 GCA_025215565.1 Flaveria ramosissima
TTCAGTCGCATAGATGAACTTAGTCGCCATGAGTCCATTCGCATGAGGTCAGTCGCATAGGTGCCCATTCGCAGTAGTCCCATTCGCACAAGGTCCATACGCACGATTGAATGTTCATTCGCATAGATGTTCATCCGCATGAGTCCCAGTCGCATGATGTTCAGTCGCATGGAGGCCATGCGACTGAAGGTGTGTCCATACGCCCGAATAGGGCTGTTGCACTCGAAGGAATGTGTAGTTTGACTTCTGGCCTCGGGGGAAGGTGCAGATGTAAGCTTTGACGTAAAGTTCTCGCAAGAGGCATGTAAGATGACTATTATGGCCTTAGAGAGCATGTAGGGCATGATGATGATGATATGTGGCTGTTTATGCATGTTATGTATGTATGATGTTGCCATGTATGATGATGAATGTGTATGATATGTTCCTTATTATGATGTATGCTTATCTTTCTTGTGGCTTTTCATGTCATGTTAAACGAATGAATGAAGTATTATGTAATGTAAAGCGAAAGATAATGAAAGAGGAACATGAAGTAAGAATGCATGCATAAATGAATGATGAATGAACGAAAGAAAGGCTTGCAAGCATATATAAAGGGTGAGCGACTTTGTGTTGCAAAAGACTCGAATGAAGTGCAATCATTGAGATTGCCTATGGGGTGAGCAACCTTGTTGTTGCAAAAGACTCGAGTAACGTGCTATCGTGATGTTGCTTTGGGGTGAGCAACCTTGTTGTTGTTGCAAGAGACTCGGATAGCTTGCTATCATTAAGATGGGCAATGAGGTGAGCAACCCTAGGGTTGCAAAAGACTCGGATAGCGTGCAATCCTTGAGATTGCTATTGAGGTGAGCGACTATGTTGTCGCAAAAGACTCGGAAGAATGAATGTATGGAAGGAACGAAAGATAATGAATGAGATGAAAGATAATAATGACATTATCTGTGTATACGTATGTTGAATGATCGCATGCTAAAAGGAATAGTTTTAATGAAAGTAAAGTATGTTTTATTATTAAAATTAGAACTCACTCAGCAACGCTGATTTTTTATACGTTTTTCAGTTGGCAGGTAAATGATTGCTGAGGATGGCATGGCAAGGCTACTCGGCTCTTTTGGGGATGACATTCTTTTAATTAATGTTTTTGCATTGTAATGCGAACAAACTATTTTGTAATGAATGTTGTATTAACTTGCAAAAGCATCTTTATAGAATTTGAAAGTTTATTTCAAAGGTTCCTCTGCGATGTTTATGAAGTACAAATGTAAATGTATGTTTTTGTGCGATGAATGACCAACTGTAAGCGTCCCGGGAATGGGGCCTTACATATAACAGGGGGCAAATACTCCTTTCGATCCCTTTAAACTCTCTAAAAACGCAATTCGTAAATCATTCACTCAAACAATAATTGCTAATGACCTGTTCATCGTGAGTAACCGAGACGAGTTCAAAGCTTAAGCACCACAATTCGATCATAATCGGGTTAAGCTTAAGATCATCAAACTACTCCGATTACATGTAGGGATCAAAAGCCCTAAGGTTAATTGGGTTGAAACTCTTGAATCACTGCTCAATTTGAGTCGATTGAATCTAGGGTTCATATGATTTGGGGGTAGATTGTGTTTAATGTTTTTAACATTTTAAAAACCATCTTTAAACGCGGCTGAGGCCTTTGGTTCACTGGAAAGACATTCGACCTCTACAAGGGAGGTCCCCGGTTCGAATCCGGGGAGCCTCACCTATTCTTTTTGGCCTTTTTGGTCACCAAAATTTTATTAAAAATTTCTAAAAAAATTATAAAGGACTATTTTATAAACTATGTTAATTTAAAAACAAATTATAATTTTTCTGTAAATTATTTATAAAAATAATCTTATATTTGTATTTAATATCCTAAAGCTAAATGTTAGCTTATTTCTTTATAAACAAAAAAAAAAGAATTAACCTTTGAATACTAGAATAATTTACACAAATTATTATCTCAAACGTTGCCTTTAAATTATTGTTTTAATCGTGTTTATTTCATTTAGTTAGTTACAGAACTTTATTTAAATTTTACAAATTATTAATGTTGCTCTTATTCATATCTCTATATAAAAATAAATATATTTCTTAGCACTTATTCCAAGAAAATATAATTGATATCCATTCGTTAAACATTAGTGTCCCAAATACCAAATTGAAACCCTAGTTCTCGTTTAACCATTAAAATTTTGATTAAACTTAAAACTCTTGTAAATATACATTTTAGTTGTATTGTGAGGAACTACGTTGAAGTGACGCTTATTATTCTATTTAATCTTCAATTATATACTTATTGGCCATGTGAGTATTTCTATACCCCTTTTTATATTTTTACACTTTTGGAGTGAAACATGTTACATTATAAACTTTGCACTTGTAAACACGTTTGATTCTTGTAAACTTATGGCAATTTACTTGTGTGTTGTGGTTAGATGAACTTTGTAGCTACCATGTAATGTCGAATATATGTACAATCATTAACTATTGCTAGCCTGACCACGTCATAGATCTATGGGCCTGACAAGCCTGGTTGGTTGATCCAAGTACACTTAGCTAATCGTATATACTTGTAAACGTTTGAGACTTGTAAAACTTTGTCAAGGTTTGATTGTACATTCTGTCTGACATCCCTAGCTTACTTTGTTCTCTAACATACAACATGAATTGCCATATTTTATATATCTATGTATTACAAACTATAGAAATCTCACCAACATTATTGTTGACATTTTTATTTTTAACATGTTTCAGGAAATACTCAAGCTTGATTACTACTCTTTGAAGCTTATCACATCTAGGATTGGACCTAGATAAAAATAAATGGATGGGTTTGTTACATTTAACTTTTATGCATGATGTTTTCTTTGTTTGAGACTTTTAATTGTAATAATACATTTGGAACTTATGAATAATATATTTGGGGTTATTAATAGTGTTATGTGGCTGTGAACGATCTTAACTCTCACTCCTTGACGTTTCCGCCGTCAAGGTTGGGGTGTGACAGATTAGTATCAGAGCCCATAACTATAGGGATTTAGGTTATTAGAAGTGGTGACCTAGACTATAGTATATGCATGAACCTTATAGAATCATCATTCTATCTTGTAAATTATATGATTTGCATGCTACATAATGCTATGCCTTCTTATGTGCAATTTGATGCCTTAGCATAGGATCGCCTAAACATTGTTACTTGTCTCCCTAAACTTAACTTTAACTCTTTGACTCTCCCGAACATGAAACCTCTTAATCTTATTCTCGACGACACGTGGAATCTTATGCTTATGTTATGACTTGGATCTTTAGATGTTATGTCTAATCTATATAAATCCCATCAAGGTTTTGATTCCATGAACCTAAGAAATATTGTGTGACACATAGACACCTGTATTCTGGATTTCCTGGCAAAAGGCCTTCGGGCTAAGGCAATCATTTCGCATAAATCCTATGGGACTAGTCATGCTTACCTGGGGATTTCTGGGATGAGTGATAAACTATGGTCAATATACACAAGTTTCTAAGGCAATTGGGTCAAGTCACCTTGACGTGTCAACGTTTCCAAATGGTAATACGTTACCAAATAGAATCATTCCGTGTGCCTTACAACTCTTAGCTTGTCTTTGTCTAAACTACTATCCTTTGTTATCCTAATTCCCGTAACTAACTCATTTTTGTATATCCAGCATGTCTCGTCACCATGAAAAGCGTGGAAGTTCCGACCGTAAGCTAGCCGCCATGATTGCCCGGCAAATGGCTGCCGTTATCCCGACCATGGTTGCTGAACTTAATAGCACCCTAATAGCTAATAGCAACAATAACACCAATGGGAACAATAGCGGTGCTAATGGAGAGAATAGCAACAACCAAAACGGGAACAATCGTACTTGCACTTTCAAACACTTGAACTTGTGTAAACCCACTAGTTTTAGTGGAAAAGAAGGAGCCACTGGACTTCTCGAGTGGTTTGAAAGTATGGAGAACACGTTCATCGTTAGCGAGTGCCCCGACGAGTTCAAGGTTCGCTATGCTACAAGTGTTCTTCAACAACGGGCACTAACATGATGGAATAGTGAAAAGAGAAACCGTGGAACTGAGGTTGCTTTGGCGTTGCCCTGAGAGGAATTTAAGAATATCATGATCCAAAAGTTTTGCCCAAGGAGCGAGTTGCAAAAGCTAGAGGAGGAGTTCTGGAACCTCAAACAAGATGGTGGGAATCACTTGGCTTATTCCACTCGACATCATGAGTGAGTATGCTTCCACCACACATGGTGGACACCGTGGCCCGTAACATTGAGAAATTTATCAAGGGGGTGCCACCTCAAATCCAAGATGCTGTGGTGGGTAGTAGGCCCGCAACTTTGGAGGAGGCAATTACTATCACCGCGTAGCTCACTGAGAATCATATAAGAGCTGGCACTATGTCGGCAAAAGGTTCAAAGTCTACTGCGAAGGTGACACCCGATGCAACGAAGGAGGTAAGGGTCGATTCATCTCCTCAAAACAAGAAGCGTAAGTTCACCCCGACACGCAACTACGTTGTGACCGCACCCAATGCTCCTAAAAAACAAATGGTGGTTGCAAATCAAGCCCCCGTGGCTAGAGCTTATGCTGGTCCATATCCTATGTGTAACACGTGCAAGTACCACCATGCAAGCAACATTCCATGCCGAGTCTGCTCGTTGTGTGGGAAGTATGGTCATTTGGTGGCTACTTGTCTTCGTGCGCCAAACAACACTGCCATGCTTACCAACCGAAACTGCTATAACTGTGGCGAGCCTATTCATATTCGTCCGCAATGTCCTCGCAATGCGGGAACTGTGCCACCGGCTCGTGGAAGGGCTTTCAACATCAACGTCAACCAAGCACAAGCCAACAACGACGTGGTGAATGGTACGTCGTTGAACTCCTTTTAAATCGTTTCTTGTCTTATAACAAAAATTTCTATCTGTGTTCATCATACCAATAATGGGTTATTACCAAACAGGTATGTATCTTGTAAATAGTCATTATGCATCTGTATTGTTTGATTCGGGTGCGGATAGGAGTTTCGTGTCCTTGGAATTCGAGTCTATACTTTCTAAACCGCGTGTTAACCTGGAAAGATCCTTCACGGTCAAAGTCGATAGAAAATCTATCGTCGTTGATGTCGTAATACGCGATTGTACCTTGAGCCTTAATGAACACGAGTTCTTCGTCGACCTTATTCCTATGCAATTAGGAAGCTTTGATGTTATCATTGGCATGGATTGGTTAGCCAAACATCATGCGGAAATTCTATGCTTCGAGAAATGTATTCGAATTCCTTTACCGACGGGTGACACTTTGAAGGTCTTTGCGGAGAAATCATCCCAAAGACTCAAGCTTATGTCTTGCATCAAGGCCCGCAAGTGCTTAAGTAAAAACTACATGGCTTTCATGGCATATGTATTTAATACGAAAGCCAAGGGTAAGGAATTGAAAGATATTCCTGTCGTGCGGGACTTTCCCGAGGATCTTAAGGGATTACCTCCCATGCGAGAAGTTGAGTTCAAGATTGACTTAATCTCTGGTGCAAACCCTGTGGCTAAATCACCTTATCGTCTTGCACCGTCTGAAATGCAAGAACTAGCTAGTCAACTGCAAGAGTTGACCGATAAGGGTTTCATTCGCCCTAGTTCATCACCGTGGGGTGCACCTATACTGTTTGTGAAGAAGAAGGATGGGTCGTTCCGTATGTGCATCGATTACCGAGAACTCAACAAGCTTACCATCAAAAACCGATACCCTCTTCCTCGAATCAATGATCTCTTCGATCAACTTCAAGGAGCAACTTAATTCTCAAAGATCGATCTAAGTTCTGGGTATCATCAACTACGTGTACACGATGATGACATTCCAAAGAGCGCTTTTTGTACTCGATATGGACACTACGAGTTCCTGGTCATGCCTTTTGGCTTGACCAATGCACCTGCCGTGTTCATGGATCTCATGAATCGAGTATGTAAACCGTATTTGGATAAGTTTGTGATCGTGTTCACTGATGACATTCTCATTTATTCCAAGACGAAAATCGATCACGAGACGCACTTGCGACAAGTTCTTGGACTTTTGAAGAAGGAGCAATTATACGCCAAGTTTTCCAAGTGTGAATTCTGGTTAGAAGGGGTTCAATTCTTAGGGCATGTGGTGAATAGCCAAGGAATTCATGTCGATCCTGCTAAAATTGAAGCGTGAAGAATTGGTGTGTTCCCACAGCCCCAATCGAGGTTCGTTCTTTTCTGGGCTTAGCGGGATATTACCGTAGGTTCATAACAAATTTTTTGAAGATTGCTAAACCATTAACGGCACTAACCCAAAAGAATCGACTCTTTGAATGGGGACCCGAGCAAGAAGAGGCTTTCGAGACATGAAACGCAAGTTGTGTAACGCTCCTATTCTCACACTTCCCGATAGAAACGATGACTTTACCGTGTATTGCGGTGCTTCTAATCAAGGTCTTGGTTGTGTTCTCATTCAACGAGGCAAAGTCATAGCATACGCGTCGAGGCAATTGAAGGTTCATGAAGTGAATTATACAACCCACGATCTTGAACTTGGTGCTGTGGTGTTCACATTGAAGATTTGGCGACACTATCTTTATGGGACGCAATGCATAGTCTACACTGATCATAAGAGTCTCCAACATGTGTTCAACCAAAAGGATCTCATCATGAGACAAAGACGGTGGATTGAGTTACTAGCGACTACGACCGTGACATTCGCTATCACCCTGGAAAGGCGAATGTTGTAGCCGACGCGCTGAGTCGCAAGGTCCACAACAAGACTGTCTCGCTCCAAGAGATCCGAGATCGAAGGCAATGGTTTGATACGCTAGGAGAATTTGATACCGAGATTCATGTGGATGTCAACGAGGCTACTATCATGCTTTAAAACATAAGGATCGATAGTGACCTCGAGTTATGTATTTGCGAGGCTCAACAAGCGGTACTAACCGACCAAGGGAAAGATGAAGAATTGATGCCTAACGTTCGGTCACAACCGGAGACAAAACCGAATGACATGTGGTATTTCTTGAATCGACTTTGGATCCCGAATCGTGATAACCTTCGATATTTCATTATGAACGAAGTTCATCAACCCCGATATTCCATCCATCCTGGCTTCGATAAGATGTACATGGACCTGCGTGGTCAATATTGGTGGCCTGGGATGAAGAAAGATATCGCGTCTTATGTTTCCAAGTGTCTCACGTGTGCAAGAGTCAAAGCCGAGCATCAACGACCAAGTGGTTTACTTGAACAACCCGAAATCTCTATGTGGAAATAGGAACATATATCCATGGATTTCATAACCAAGTTACCTCGTACACCTTGTGGTCATGATAGTATATGGGTGATTGTTGACCGTTTGACCAAAACGGCACATTTCATACCAATACGAGACACATACAAAGTTTCAAGACTGGCTCGCATCTACATTGACGAATTTGTGAGTCGTCATGGCGTGCCGTTGCACATCATATTCGACCGAGACACTCGTTTCACTTCGCACTTTTGGTCATCTATGCAAGAACTCTTGGGTACTCAATTGAATTTAAGTACGGCTTATCATCCTCAAACCGATGGTCAAACCGAATGAACAATTCAAACCCTCAAGGATTTGCTACGACTATGTGTCCTTGACTTTGGTGGTGATTGGGATACGCATTTACCGCTAGCGGAATTTTCGTATAACAATAGTTACCACTCGAGTATCAAGATGGCACCATTTGAAGCACTCTATGGTCGTAAATGCCGATCACTGATCTGCTGGACTGACATTGGTGAAAACTTCATCACTGGTCCTGAACTCATACAAGAAACGACCGATAAAGTATCCACAATCCGCAAGAACCTTGAGGTGGCAAGAAGTCGACAAAAGAGTTATGCCGATATGCGTCGTAAGCCGTTGGAGTTCCAAGTTGGTGACATGGTTCTTCTTAAAGTTTCACCGTGGAAAGGTGTTGTTCGCTTTGGAAAGAAGGGTAAACTAGCTCCAAGATTGTAGGACCTTTCAAAATCCTGAAAAGGGTTGGGAAAGTGGCTTATAAACTGGAACTACCTTCCGACCTTAGTGGAGTTTATCCTGTGTTCCATGTCTCAAATTTGAGAAAGTGTTTGCCCGACGAGAGTGTGCATGTTCCATTGGAAGAAATCCAGATCGACGAGTCATTGCACTTTGTTAAGAAACCTGTTGAAATTATGGATCGCATTATGAAGAAAACGAGAACCACAACTACTCCAATCGTCAAGTTTTGTTGGGAGAATAAGTGTGGAGCTGAGTTCACTTGGGAGCGTGAGGAGGACCACATGAAGGCAAAATATCCGCATTTGTTCGCTTAGTTTATTCTTAATTTCGGGACGAAATTCTTTTAAATTGGGGTGACTGTAACATCTTGTAATTTTGGGTTAATTTAAAGTTAGCTTTGTTACTTCTTGTAAAAGCCTTTATTTACTATACATGAAACTTATGGGTTGCTTATGCATATTGCTTTAATTTGTCTTTTAATCCTTTAAAGATTATAATGATAATTATTATATAATAAATAATAATAATAATAATAATAATAATAATAATAATAATAATAATAATAATAATAATAATAATAATAATAATGGCAATATTAATAATGGTAATAATAATAACAAAATTATAACAATAATAATAATAACTAAGAATAATAACAATAATAACAAAATTTTCATTAATAATAATAATTTGTAAGAATTATTAAACTTAGAAATGTTTAAAACTTTGATTTAAAAGTCAAGGGGGCCTATTTGCTAATTTAGAAACTTTAATAACAAAGTTTGGGCATAAAATAATAACAACCTAAACTACAAAGACCAAATGTGTAACTTCAAAAGTTACACCCCAACCCCCGCCCATTTTGAGCCCGAAATTCCGGCGGCCGTTCCGGCCATCGCCGGCGAGCTCCGGCGAGCTCGTTTATCCATTTTCAAACCATTTTAAGGCTAGTAAAAGGCACCAATCGAACCGTTTTAGTATCGCGAACTCGAACCTATGGTCTAATGGGTCACTACATTCGACATTAAAGGGTATTGAACCAAAAATTAACATCACAAACGGTTCATAACCGTTCAACGTACAAAATGTGCGGATTAACAAAATTAAACGATTAGAAACGTTCGAACAATCAATTACAAACTTAATACATCGTTTAAATTGAATTAAACCATCGATTAAACCGGTTTTAGTAACCGAAATAATCGAACAGAACTTGAAGCTCGTTCGACACTTTAACGAGCAAATCAAACCTATATAACAGGGGGCAAATACTCCTTTCGATCCCTTTAAACTCTCTGTAAACGAAATTCGTAAATCATTCACTCAAACAATCAATTGCTAATCACCTGTTCATCGTGAGTAACCGAGACGAGTTCAAAGCTTAAGCACTACAATTCGATCATAATCGGGTAAGTTTAATACATCAAACTACTCGATTACATGTAGGGATCAAAAGCCCTAAGGTTAATTGGGTTGAAACTCTTGAATCATTGCTCAATTTGAGTCGATTGAATCTAGGGTTCATATGATTTGGGGGTAGATTGTGTTTAATGTTTTTAACATTTTAAAAACCATCTTTAAACGCGGCTGAGGCCTTTGGTTCACTGGAAAGACATTCGACCTCTACAAGGGAGGTCCCCGGTTCGAATCCGGGGAGCCTCACCTATTCTTTTTTGGCCTTTTTGGTCACCAAAATTTTATTAAAAAATTCTAAAAAAATTATAAAGGACATTTTATAAACTATGTTAATTTAAAACCACATAATAATTTTTCTGTAAATTATTTATAAAAATAATCTTATATTTTTATTTAATATCCTATAGCTAATGTTACCTTATTTCTTTATAAACAAAAAAAAGAATTAACCTTTGAATACTAGTATAATTTATACAAATTATTATCTCAAACGTTTCCCTTAAATTATTGTTTT